>VWZF01003049.1:0-13819 GCA_013396755.1 Sclerurus mexicanus
AAGGACAGCAAATTGGACTGCTGTCACAGAAGGAGTTTGCCACTTTACAAGTGTTCTTGCACATATTTCCCTGAAAGAAATATTCTCTGTTACACCCCTCCATCCAGAAGGAGGTGCGGAGACTGTAATCTTGGACGAAGCATGACACGTCACCCTGGAACATTCTATTCCCTGCCCAGGCAAGACACTGTACTCTTCACACTCCAGCTCCCACTCGCTCTTTTTTTCAAGAGCTATAGCAGCATCCTCAGGGGAAAAGAAACGGGAGGATTTTGATAAGAATTAGGGCTCAGAAGAAAGGTGACCCCCTTCTCTGGCAACAAGCTTTACTCCGTGCACATTTCACTGTGCCAAGTGCAGCTCAAAAAGCTTTGGCTTCGCAAGCCCACTGCAAGACAGACAGACTGCGAAGAGAGAAAGACCTGGAAGGAAAGTGCAGGGCCCTGGACTGCTGCGACAGCTGCAGTTGGTCTCTTCATTTGTGTTCTCGCGCACGTATTTGCTGGTGAAAAACGTTCTCTTTATTGCACCCCCCCATCCAGAAGGAAGTGCGGAGACTGTAATCTTGGACGAAGCATGACACGTCACACTGGAACATTCTATTCCCTGCCCAGGCTAGACACTGTACTCTTCACACTCCAGCTCCCACTCGCTCTTCTTTTCAAGAGGTATAGCAGCATCCTCAGGGGAAAAGAAACGGGAGGATTTTGATAAGAATTAGGGCTCAGAAGAAAGGTGACCCCCTTCTCTGGCAACAAGCTTTACTCCGTGCACATTTCACTGTGCCAAGTGCAGCTCAAAAAGCTTTGGCTTCGCAAGCCCACTGCGAGACAGACAGACTGTGAAGAGAGAAAGACCTGGAAGGAAAGTGCAGGGCCCTGCAGTGCTGCCACAGTAGCAGTTGGCCACTTCACTTGTGTTCTCGCGCATATTTCCTTGTGAGATAAATTCTCTTTAAAACAGCCGCCTGCAAACGGAAGTGCGGATACAAAAGCTTTCTCGCAGCATGGCACCACTCTTCTGCTCTCTGTATTCCCTCTAACGTCTCTGACAGGCCTTCATTTTTGAGCTCCCTTTTGCTTAGTTGCTTGTGTTACAGCAACATCTTGTGGCCTTGGAAATGGTATGGGTGTGATGTCTTTTAGAGCTGAAGAGAAAGGGATAAACTTACCCTGCAATAGGCTTTTCTCTATGCAACATTTGCCGTGCAAGGCCACTGCTGCCCTTCCCCATCACCCCTCATCAACATGCCCAGGGCTCATCCAAGACCCAACTCTCCCACTTTTCTCTCCTGCAGAGGTTTGAATCAAGAAGTACCACAAGCAGCTGGTGAGGTCCATCTTGCCACAGTTCTTGGAGGAGATCATCTGCCACCTGGGGAGTCTGGAGCTCCTGACAGTGGAGGAGGCTGGCTGGGCACAGGAGCAGAGCTCTAGGCCCGAGCAAGTGAGGGCCATGGTGGATGTCCTGGCTGGCAAGGGCAGCTATGCCTCCAAGTCTCTGCAGACCTTCATCGAGACCCCCAGTTTTCAACTCTACCTCCACATCACTGTGGTAGGAAGCTCACTGTGGACCCAGCAAGGGTGGTCTGCACACATTACCTGGCTGTGGGCACTGGCTGGAGCACCTCAAGATGTGCACAGAGCTGGGCATTGGTGGCTCCAGCAGGAGCATCCATGGAAGTGATGGTGCCATCACAGGGTCTCTGCTGGGGAAGGACACAGATGAGGGTGACAATGGCTCTCTCCCAGCTCTGAAGGACCTTCCTCCAGACCTCTCAGTGCTCTCAGCACACCTCCCTGGGCAACCCGAGAAGCCTTTAATGCTCTTAATGTCCAGACCATACCAGTCAGTTGGGCTGGGAACACAGGCTTGACAGGAGGATGGCTGGGCATCCCTGACCGCATCCACTGGTGACTGCTGTAACTTTAGACTCTCTTTGCAACCCTCTTGCTAGGAGAGGTTTCCTATTTTCCTCCTGCTTGGAATTCTCCAGCTTTGCCTGGTGTCCACTCTGAATCTTATGCAGCACCATCCCCTGCTTGTCTAGTCTTTGTTGGAGGGTTTAATTTCACTGTACCGGAGCTGTGATACCTCAGCCAGATGAGCAGGACAGGTCCAGATGTGGTCACCAGGTTCAGTCAGGAGTCTAACTCTCAGACAAGTTCATGGTGATAAGGCAGGACTGAGGTCAAGTCAATCCAGAGGTCAAGATCAGGTCCAGCAAGCGCAACCAGGTTCAGACACAGTCCAGTGATCACCAGGCAAGGGCAGAGTGATGAGGTCCAAGATTAAAGTCCAGATCAGAAAGGTCCACCACAGCCAAAGGCATGATGGTGTTGTAGTCAAGTGCTCCTACAACATAGCTTAGACAGGAGCTGAAGGACCAGGCCTCAGCTTAAATGGGCTCCTGGACTAATGGGTGAGGCTGATCAGGGCCATTTAAGCCTTTTAGTGCCCTCTGAGCCCTGGTATATACCTTCCTGCCTAGATGTAAGGGCTCCATGAGGTTTCCCCTCTGCATGGGCATGGCAAAAATGTGAAGCAGCTTCTCTCATTTGCATTTGTGGTTACCATCCTCCTCACTCCCCTGTTTCACTTCTCTGTGCAGTGCCCAGGGTGCAGAAGCACCTGGAGAGTCTCCAAAGCTACTATAGTAATGGCTTGGAGGCAGGTGCCATGCAGCGACTTACCAACCTGCTGCTGGTGGAAGGCTTGACCGATATCCAGCAAAGGGAGCATGACATCCTGCAGATTGAAACCATGAAAGGCCTACCACATTCATCCAAAAGCAACCCTCTGGAGAAGCTCTTCCTGCCTCTCTCCAAGGTCAACATCCCACCACGAATCTCTGTCACCATTGGAGTAGCTGGGACTGGCAAAAGCACACTGGTGATGCTGTTTGTCTACATCTGGGCAAAGGGGGAGATCAACAGGGACATCATGATTGTGCTGCTCCTCACCTTCCGGGAGCTCAACACCTTTGAGAAGCTCTCTGCTGAGAGGCTCATCTGCTCAGCATTCCTTCACATCACTGCACCCAATTGCATCTTGGCAGGAGCCACCAGGACCCTGCTCGTCCTTGATGGCTTGGATGAGTTCAAGACTCCTTTGGATTTTTCCAACGCAGTGGTATGCACTGATCCCAAAAAGGAGATCCAAGTGGACAACCTGATTACCAACATTATACCGGACAACCTGCTGCAAGAGGGATCTGTCTGGGTCACATCACAGCCAATGGCATCCAGACAAATCCCCGCAGGGCTGGTTGACAGGATGACAGAAATACGAGGGTTTGGGGCTGTAGAGATGAAGGACTTCTTGGACCAGATGTTCTTTGACAACAGAGACCTGTCCAGCCAAGTCCTGCAGCAAGTCCTGTTAGCCCCTTCCTCCAGGGCTAACAGGTCCCTAACATGCCCTGTGCACTGTTCCTGGCATTTGCTGGATTTCTGGCTCCTCAATCGCTTGTTACCTAAACAACAGTGTGGCTCAACACCAAGAAACAACCATTGTCCCCAGGACCCTATCAGAAATCTACTCCTATTATTTTAAAATGGTTCTGGACAGTGACTGGCTGGAAAAGCCAAGAGAAACCCTCAGGATTGAGCCGGCTGTGAACAACAGCAAGAAGATGGTGGGCAGCCTGGGCAGACTGACCTTCTATGGGCTGCTCAGAAAAAAACGTGTTTTATGAGCAGGACATGAAGGCGTATGGCATAGACCTCTCCTTGCTGCAGAGCAGCCTGTGCACTCAACTGCTGCTCAAGGAGGAAAGGCAGACCTTCACAGCCTATTACTTCTCCCACTTAACCATACAGGGGTTCCTGGCAGCTCTTTATTATTACATAGTGGTGAAGCAGACAATATTCGACCTCTTCACGGAGAGTGGGATGTCCTGGCCCAAGCTGGGCTTCCTCAGCCACTTCAAGAGTGCTGTGCAGAGGTCGCTCCAGGCAGAGGACAGGCAGCTGGGCATCTTTGTCCGTTTCCTCTCTGGGCTCCTCTCCCCACAGGTGAACAGTCTGCTCTCCCCACAGGTGAACAAGCTGCTCTTTGGGTGGCTCCTGGTGAAGAATGAGCACAACAGCTTCAGGAGCCAAGCAACCACCTTCCTCCAGGGCTGCCTGAGCACCGACTATGCCATCTCCTCACGCACAGTGAACATCATGCACTGCCTGTATGAAATCCAGCACAAGGAGATCACCAAGACTGTGGAAGAAGCCATGAAGAACAAGAGTTTGGCTGGGATGCTCACCCCTGTGAACTGCTCTGCCTTGGCTTATCTTCTGCAGGTCTCTGATGTCTGCATGGAGGAGACAAACCTCTCCAACTGCCTCACCCACGATATCTGTAAGAGCCTGCTCTCCCAGCTCCTCTTCTTGCACAACCGCAGGTGAGTCCTGATGGGATTGCACTGGGAGACACAGGTGGGAATGCTGGGCTGACTCATAATCACAAAACTGTTTGGGTTAAAGACCATCTCATTCCAACCCTCTGCCATAAGCAGGGATGCTTTCTGCTTGACCAGGTTGTTCTCCTGTCCAACCTGGCCTTGAGCGCTTCCAGGGATGGGACAGCCACAACTTCTCTGGGCAACCTGTCCCAGGGCCTCACCATCCTCACAGGGAAGAATTTCTTCCTAACATCTAATCTAAATCTCTCCTCTCTTAGTTTCAAACTGTTCTTCCTTCTCCTATCACTATCTGTCCATGTAAAAAGCTGCTCTCACTCTTTTTTATAAGCCCCCTTTAAGTCCTGAAAGGCTCCAATGAGGTCTCAAATGTGACTCCAAGGTCTCGATTAAGACCCACAAACATTGTCCACCTGCAGAGAGCTGCTTTGGGGCTGACAGTGGGTCAGTTCTGAGGTCCTTCAGTTTCCACCTCTGATGGGCAGATGTCATGGAAGGGTTGTCCTTTTTCCACTTTTTTCTCCAAACACTTTCTCTTTTCTTATGTCTTCTCTAGGCTGGACAATAAGCAGTTTAAGGACAATGTGATGGAGCTGCTGGGCAGTATGCTGAGCGTGAAGGACTGCCAGATCCAGAAGCTCAGGTGGGACCCGGCCCAGGGCAGACAGAATGTCCTGGGAATGCAGCGTGGACGTGGGGGCACCTCAAAACCAGAGTAAGGGTCCTCCAGGAGTGTCTCTCCTACTGGTTCCCCAGGTGCCTACTGACAAGGATAGCCCCACATGATCTCCTGCACTCAGATACATTGACCTTACCCTGAGTCCTTACGGTGGCTGGGCAGGTTGTTTTGCCCAGCCTTCCTGGAACTGCTGTCTCCTTGTTGTTCCTAAAACAATGTACAAAAATCCATGGATTATCCCAACACACTGCTTCCCAAGATCATGGCAGTTTGCTGGACACCTGAGGCTCTGCATGGAGGATCTGATGTTGAGAGGGGACAGGCTCCTGACTCCCATGCAGGGAGATGCCTTGTCCCAGATAGATCGGTCCCCACTTTCTTCACCTCCCTGCCCTTCCTCTTGACTGCACAGAGTCCCCTGTGCTGCAATCTGAGCTTCATTTTCATGACACAATTTAATTTTAAGTCTAAAAACTCCCTTTCCACCCTGTCCTTGCAGTCTCCTGACTCCACCCCAGAGCAGACCTCAGAGCACCCACCACTTTGGCTGTACCATGAACCACATGCTCCCCATGGCTTTCCTCTGCTCACACACCTGTGGTGGTTTGACCCTGAATAAATGCCTGGTGTCCAGCAAAACTGCTTCAAGGACTTTTCTTCTTCCCTCCCCCTTTTCACTTTCTAGAGGGAAGGGGAAAAAAAAAAAGAGCTAGGAATTTACGGCTAGAGATAACAACCAAAGGAGGAGCTTTGATTAATACCACGGGCAAAGCAGAACTTAGAATAATGCTTAAATTTATTACTAACAAACTAAAAAGTAAAAATAAGAAACAAAAACAAGTTAAAAACATCTTTCCACCATCACCCCTCGGTCTGTCCATGCCCCCCTCCTTCCCCTAATGGTGTGGGGGACAGGGAATGGAAGGCTTACAGTCAGTTGTTGTTGGGTCAGCCATTTGCAGATTTAAGTTCAAAACTTAAGCAGCAGTTCTTCCAAATGTTCTTCCAAAGCCTCAGGGGCTTTCCTGTGGGCTGCAAAGGGGACAGCTTGCTTCACCAGTCATCACCATGGTCATGGGGGAATGATAACTCTGAGTCCTTCCCCTTTGTTCCATGGGGTCCCCCAAACAAGAGAGATCCTCTGCTCTCTCATGGGTCATTCCATGGGGTGCAGTCTCTTATAAAAAGCTGGCTGTACCTTCTTAGTGTGGGTTTCTCCCTCCATTGGTCTCGGCCACAAATCTTTGCAGGACTCTGCTCCATCTTGGGGGCCTCCTGCTTAGCATGGGCTTCTCCCTCCATGAGTCTTGGCTGCAAATCTTTGCTGGACTCTGCTCCATCTTGGGGGCCTCCCACAAGGTGACAACTTCTTTCACACATCCCCCTGCTTCAACAGGGGGGTCTTTGCACCCCTATGGATCCCATGGGCTTCGAGGGGACAGCTCATAATCACCATGGTCATCACCACAGTAGTCAGGGAATAATAGATTTAAGTCCTTTCCCTGATCTGCGGGGTCCTTCCCCCTCCTTCTCCTCTTCTCCTCCTGCACTGACCTTGATGTCTGTGTTGTGATGTTGTTAATCCATGGCTGCCAATTTCCAACTGCACAACAACTTCTTAAATATGTTTTCACGCAGGGGCGTAACTTAACGGTTCAAAAGCAGGAAGTTTTCCTCAGAGCTGGCCCTCATTGGCTCTGCTCTATAGGATGGAGGGAAACTTCCAGAGGCTTCCAACAGAAGCCAATCTTCCTCTTATTTAAAAAAAAAAAACCTAATCAGAGAAATCCACAACAACATCCCAGCTGCATCCTGGAATATGCCAAGAGCTGTGAAAATCTCTTTCTCCCACAGAAAAACACCCAATTTTTCTTTTTCTGGGCAGCCAAAGCACTGACCAGGTCACTGCTGGTGAACAGAAGCCTGATGGTACTGGAGTAAGTATTCCCCCTGTACCAGCTCCTGCCGTGCACATGTTCCCCACTGGGAACCATTCCCACAACCACAGTGGGGATGGATCCCACCTGGCCTGACTGAGCTGGGAGGGTCTCCAGTCCCTAAAAGCCGCCACCACTCAGAGGTCAATGTAAGCCTTGTGAGCTGCTGGCCTGATGTCCCACCACAGCAGTGCCATATGGAAGCATCTGGCTTAAATGGCACATTCCACTGCCTTTGCTAACCTTGGCTTTTCCACCTGTCCTGCCTCAGCCTGCAGAGCAACTCCATCGGTCTTGCTGGAGCAAAAGCACTGGCTGATGTGCTGGGAAAAAAATCAAATCCTGCTCTCTCTGAAGTAAGTCTCACCTTCTGTAGCACCTCCAGGACCAGATCCCCAGGACAAGCCTCCTTCCATTCCTCTTCTGTCCCACTGAGGTTTTCCCAACCTCCAAGGACCAGCATGTGGGGAGACCCTGGGCATAACCTGGTTCTGTTATGCTGGTCAGTAGCATGAGTGCAGGTGACTAAGACAGTGACCAGGGCAGCCCTGGGCCAGAGACACTGGGATTCTCCTGCCTCTCAGTTTCAGTGGGTCCGGGTTGAGGTTGAGCTTGAGGCTGAAGCTGAGGTCCAGGTTGAGGTCCATCCTGCACATGGGAGCTCAAAGAGTGCTGTTGCATGGAAGGAGGCAAGGAGGCATCTCCTAGGGGAGAGAAGGGATGGAGGCTCCTGGGCAAGGACCCCCTTCTCATGGCAGGGACAAGGGCAAGCAAATGCCAGGGCAGGTGGCCACTGCCCCACAGCCCTGCACAGTGCCTCACCCTGCTGCAGAAGCATCTGTACACACCTTCACTCCTGTCTTCAGCACACTATTAAGGAGGACGGTGCCACCTTCCTGGCCAAGGCCCTGCTGACCAATCACAGGCTGGTAACCCTGCAGTGAGTGACAAGGGCCTGATGTCCCCCCTCCAACCACTCAGCAGACCAAGGATGGAGTCATGGTACTTGACACTCACAGGTGCCTTCCTCACCTTTACAGCCTGCAGAAAAATGCCATCGGAGCCCAGGGTGCCAGGAAAATCGCAGAGATGCTGAAGCAGAACTACAGCCTGAAGGAGCTAACGTAAGCACGGCACAAGGCTGAGGGCGGGGTGATGCCAGCACCACATTTCCCAGTATCTGCAGGCAGGAGTGGCAGCAAGGGGGCTGGGCCATGAGACAGGCAGGATGGATACTGGTGGCTCTGCCCAAGGCAGTTGATGTGGGAGGAGGGGGCCGGGACTGCAGCGCTACCTTCAGAACGACCCTGTGGAGATGCTCTCCATATCTCCAGGGGTGCAGGGAGACATTTAAAGAACGGAGAAGCCAAGCCTTCCCTGTGGCATAGGCAAGCAGCTGGGCTCCAGGCCCTGTGGGAACATTCAAACTATTTCAGCTCCAACCAACCACAAGAACAGAAGTGTAACATAGGTTGTAAATGAGATGGCAGTGAGTTCATGCTCATTGCTGGAGCAGAAAGAGCTCAGGGGAGGTGAATCCCTTGCTGGTAGCATGATAACACCAGCTCTTTCTCTTCTGTCTTAGACTCTCCAGCAACTCTGTGGGAGACAACGGCTCCATTGCCTTGGCCGAAGTTCTGAGGGTGAACCACAGTCTGCAAAGCCTTGAGTAAGTTCCCCCTCCATACTTGGACTCCTGCTTGCCAGCAGAGCTCATCCTCCTCCCTCCTCCCTGTGTTATTTTTTCCAGTTAATTTTAGAGAGCATATACCTCCCACTCCTCAGCCCCTCAGATTGCCCCAGATTCTCCCCAAGTCTCCCAATCCGTGTCCCTTGGAGGGGGACAGGGCTGTGGATGTTCCATGCAGGCTGGAGCACCATGTGGCAACTCCAGCAGCAGCCAGGCTGGCCCTGCCTTCACCAAAGGATCAGTGACCAACGTAATCCTCAACCCAGTAATGATTTTTTTTTTTCCTGATTTGGAGGATATTAATAACTTTGGGTCTTCTCTCTCTCAAAAGTGAAGGGAATTGGCTAAGGAGGAAGGTACTGGGCTGGGGCCCGGCAGAGTCATGGTGGGATTGTGGAACCTTCACTCCCCTTGGGAGCAGCAGCCAGAGACGTCACCTGCGTGGCCTGATGGCTCCTGGTGACAAGTGTCTATGTCCTCTGGCTGTCCCGGGCTTCCCAGTGTGATAAGGACACCAAAACCACATGCCCAGCTGAGCTGGCAACTGTGGCAAGAGCCAGGTGGGGACAAGGCTGCCTCTAAGTACTGGCAAACCCTGTCACCTCTGCTCAGTGGGGCCAGTGCTGCTGTGGTCAGCAGGAGATGCTGAACCTGCCCTGGCTGTTCCCAATGTTGGTCCTGCTTTGGCATCCCCCATCTCCTGTACCTGAAAGATGCCCATTTCTCAGTGAAACAGGTACTTTCCACCCCAAACATGACCTGTGAAGCCAAGACTGGCCTGTCCTCATACCATCCCTGTTTGTCTCAGTCTCCAAGCAACTCCATCAGCAGCACAGGGGTCACAGCACTGACAGCAGCTCTCTGCTCCAACAAGGGACTCATCAGTCTCAAGTAAGTGACAGTCTCTTGAGCCACCCTGGCCAAAAGCTGTTGCTGGGATGTGGAAACCTTTTGGCAGTCTGGCTTGTGCCTGTTTTTTTTTTCCACAAGTGCTCTAGGATGCTGAAAACAGCTTCTGTCCCTCCTCCAGCTCTGAGGATCTTTTCTCCATCATTAGCTTTTTCCCCTTGGGACAGTATCTTTTCAGCTATGTCTTGAAATGAAATGATGGCAGCAGGGATGGGAGGCTGAGAAGAAGCCTTGATGGGCCACCAGTGTCCACAGGATACACAGGGAATGGAGATGCAGGGAATGAGGGTGCTGATACCTAATGCAGGGAATGAAGATGCAGATGCTAATGGGGATGCAGACGTTGATGGGGATGCAGGGAATGCAGCTGCAGATGCTAATGGAGATGGAAGTCAGACAGACTGCCATCCTCAAGATAGGTGATCTCAGCCCCAGAGCAAGGGGCCAAAGGGACTGAGATGGAGCAGCTGATGCCCTGCCTTTGCTGCTCCTCTCAGCCCTATGACTTCCCCCAGCCTTTGGGAAAACTCCATCAGCAAGGAGGGAGGCCCTGCCATCGCTCATGCCCTGCAGACCAACAGCACCTTCAGGAAGCTGGAGTAAGTCCTGTGTGCCCCCGGAGGGCACCCAGATTGCTACACAGTGTCCCTGGAGTTGTCCCAAACCCTGTGTGTGTGACTTGTGTCCTCTGTCCCTGCCTCCAGCTTAGTAGTGAACCTGCTGTATGATGAAGGCCGCAAAGCCATTGCTTTAGCCATCAAAGAGAACCAGGCACTCATGTCCTTCCAGTGAGTTTTCCCCTGGATCTGGCCTGATTTGAAGCCCCTTGTGTGGACATAGAGCAGGGACACTGCTCCTGGCCCTCAGCCCCTCCAGGCTGTGAGAGTGGCACCCCTGGATTGCCCTCCATGGGAAGAGTGCTGTGCCATCCCAGATGGATCCATGGGGTCTTGCCCAGGGGTCATATCCCAGCCTCCATCATGCTGGATGGGTGCAAAGGGGTATGGAGCCTGAAGGTACCAGGGCATGTTCGCAGCTCCAGGCTTCACCTCCCATTTTCTGCTGTTTGCAGCTTGCAGTGGAACTTCATCCAGGCAAAAGCTGCCATGGCCTTGGCATAAGCACTGCAGTCCAACAGCAGCCTGGCCAGCCTTGAGTAAGTGGGGACATGGGCAGATGGGTCCTGGGCAGCAACTTCCTACTGGAAGGGCTCTTGAAGATCATCTCATTCTACCCCCTGCCACAGGCAGGGACACCTTCCACTACATCAGGCTCCAAGCCCCATTCAACCTGGCTTGGATGCTTCCAGGGATTGGGCAGCCACAACTTCTCTGGGTAGCCTGAGCCAGGACCTCCCCACCCTCACAGGGAGGAATTTCTTCCTAATAGCCCATCTAACCCCACCCTCTGGCAGTGGGAAGCCATTCCCCAGTGTCCTGGCACTCCATGTCGTTGTCAATAGTCCCTCTCCAGCTCTCTTAGTACGTTTAGGTACTTTGAGGTTGCTGTGTCCCCACTGCATGTGCCTGTCTGGGGCTGCTTCAAGTGCCTGGTGGCCTGTGCCCCCCCATAAAGCCATTTGGGAATGCCAGGCACACTGTGCCTTGTGCTTGCTGTCCTTCTGCCTGCTCCTGGGTGCCATGGGCA
Organism: Sclerurus mexicanus; assembly: GCA_013396755.1. NCBI lineage: Eukaryota > Metazoa > Chordata > Aves > Passeriformes > Furnariidae > Sclerurus > Sclerurus mexicanus. Next base: position 11,277 of record VWZF01003049.1, read on the forward strand.
GATGCAGCACTTTGGTGTTTCAGCTTGCAGGAAAATGCTGTCGGAGATGAGGGAATGGCCGCCCTCTCCACCGCATTGAAGGTCAACACAACCCTGGCAGATCTCCAGTGAGCATCCAGGGCTGGGCCCTGGCGTCGCACCCAGATTAGTTTGTCTAATTAGCACACCATGGCCACCTCACGACGTGTGTTGAAGAGTCCCTGTTCCCTTGCAGCCTGCAAGTGGCTTCAGTTGGTGTGGCTGATGTCCAAGCCCTGGCAGAAGCCTTGATGGTCAAGAAGACCCTGCAGATCCTGGAGTAAGTGCTCTGTGGGGCCATCAAGTCCCCATGTCTGTGACACTGATCCCTGGGGTATTCAAACCCCCAGTCCTTACCTCAGCACCACTTCTACCCTTGCATTGTGTCCTACCAGACTTGGCTTGCTCATTCCTTGATTCACTGGTGTAGGACCACCTCTTCCACCTCTTTCTACGTGGGATCATCCCAGGCTGTCCTTCCTCACCTCCTTCCTTTCTTCTCAGCTTGCAGGGAAACTCCATCGGTATGGCAGGGGCCAAGGCAATGGCCAATGCGCTGAAGGTGAACTGCAGCCTCTGTTGGCTCAAGTAAGTATTCCGCTCCCTGGAGTGAGCCAGGAAGAGCTTTTGCAGACCTCCCTGGAGGGAGCAGCAAGGCCAGGCCAACAGTTCTCAGTGGGGCAAAACCCTGAGCAGGTGGCTTTTCCCAATGTCCAAGCCATACATTTCCATCCTGGTGGCCACATCTCCTTGGCTGGTGCTTTCTGACCCTCCTGCCTCCTTCAGCCTGCAGGAAAACTCCCTTGGCATGGATGGAGCTATCTGCATTGCTACTGCTCTGAAGGGCGACCATGGCCTCACCTATGTGAAGTAAGGGGTTGCTGCACTGGATATTAAAGGCAGGGATGGCAGAGACAATGGGAACCATCCAGCGACTTTCTCCACCACTGGGACTGCCCATTCCCAGCTGCCACAGAGGGACCTCCCAAACAGGGCAGAGGCGTCCCATGTTGCTTCAGGAATGACAGCCACAATACCCACACAGCGCCAGATCCTCCAGCTCCTCTCCAGGGATGCTTCTCTGGCAAAGAACCACTTCAAGAGCCAAATATTCTACAAAGTATCACAGGGGAGAAGTGGCTCAGCCATTCCAGCTCCCCAGGTGTTTTCTCCAGCTCCTCACCTGGCTGTCTCAGGGCTCTCAAATCCATAGTCCCCTGGGAGCAGACCTCCCAGAGGCCCTTCCAGCCACTGTCCCTCCTCCCCATTCCACCCCAGCCAGAGCCCACTCTGAAACATACTGTCACACTCAGGGCAGTGACTGCTACAGGGACCTCAGGGCTGATCCCAGAAACACTGCACTGAGCTGTGGATATGTACACACTTGGAAATAAACCGGTTTCTGGGTGAGAAGATGCCTTGTGCAGCCTTTCTCTTGCATTGCATGACATATGGGGTTGTGGGAAACTGCAGCGGGCCTGCAGATCCCTTGACAGAGCAAGAAGAATTTGACCTTGGCCAGATTGTTGTGCACCCGTGAAGATAAACAACTTGCAGAGACTGAGAACCCATAAGAAGCGTAAGATAAGAAACCTGGACAAGTTTCTACAGACAGTAGTTTGTAACTGTGGCCAATAGGTGATTGTTTGTGTGTAATGAGCACCAATAATGCTAGTGCATGTACACTTAGGAAATATATAAAAGTAGGTGTGTGGAAAAAATAAAAAAAGAAAGTTTCACTTTTATCTGTTCGGGATCTTTGCCTGCTTTTTGTCGTCCGTCCCATCAATGACAAGTGGTGAGCCCGACGTGACATTTTATATGATTTTGGACTTGACCGGTGTGGATGCCGGGGGGACGGAGCCTGGATTGGCAATATTTGTAAAAAGAAAGAAGAAACGCGGCGGGAAGAGCTGCAGGGACCCGGGTCATGATGAACTTTTAAGACAGCTGTTGAGGTGAGTCAACAGGGACTAACATGGGAGGGAACCTCTCAAAGGAAGAAAATGCTGTTTTATCTATGTGGCAACTTGTGCTTAAGAAACATGGGGTCAGTCTTTCGGACTTGAGCCTCCGTAAAATGCTGCTTTGGGGGCGTCGTCAGGGCTGTGAGCCAAACGCAATGACGGCCTTTAGTGTATCAGCTTGGGAGAAGTTGGGGAAAGAACTGTTTGAAGCTGCTACTAAAGGGTCTAAAGAGGCTACAGACTTGCTAACTACATGGAGATCGCTCAGAGATGTGGTGATAAAGCTTAAGGAGCAGCAGGAGCGGGTGCCGCCAGATAATGAGCAAGCGGCTGTTGTTCCAGCACCTGAGACTGTTGAAACTGCTCCTGCAGCTGCCGAAAGCACCTCTCATACCACTGATGACGAGCAGGGCTCCCCTGTGGTTGACCCCTCATCCCCTTCAGTTGCAGGATGATCCTAGATATGGAAATGGGGCAGATGTTCTCATGGGGCAAGGACAATATTGCAACCTGCAACAACAGGCACAGTGGCCTTCGTTAGTGCTGGAGCAGGTAAAA
>VWZF01003055.1:0-143589 GCA_013396755.1 Sclerurus mexicanus
CGGCCGGGGGAGCGCCCAGCGCGCAGGGCGAGGGACTGTCCCGCCACGCCGTGGAGCGACCTTCCCCGAAGCCCCTCGGGTTTCCCCCGCAGTGGGCGGCGGGGCTGGTGCGGGAGTTCCCCAAGCCCCGGAGGCCGCCTGCCCCACTCCGGGCAGGACCTCGCTCCCTCCCACGGCCCGGCTCGGGGGGTCTCTCAGCATTGCCTCTCTCCTGTCCTGGGAGCCCTCGGCCCGCGGGGAGGCAGGGAGCAGGGTGCAGAGCTGGGGGGGAAATCGTTTGGAGACCTCCTTCCCACCCCGAACCCCCTCCATGCTTGAGGTTCCCCCTCCCTGCCGGCTTTGCAGCCCTGTCAGGGTGGCAGAACAAGTCTGGGGGGGCAAGGAGGGTGCCATCAGGGAGAGGCTGTGTCTGGAGCATTGATGGGCCTCTGTCTTGCTGCTGCACTTGTCCAGGTGCTGTTCTGGAGGGAGCAGGCAATGGGGGATGTCCTGCTGGGGGGTGTCAAAACACCCTGGTGCAGGCTGCTGCTGACACTTCTCTCTGCTCCTCACAGGCTCTAGGATGCTGGGGCCAGCCGGGCTTGGGCTGCCCACCTGATCCTCGCCACCTGTGTCCTGCTGGCACACCATGTTGCGCTCCTGGCGCATGAAGCTGAAGCTGCTGCTCGCCACGGTGACCCTGGCCATCCTCCTCTCCTGGCTCTACCTCTTTGTGAGCAGCCTCGAATGTGAGTGGGTCCTTCTCTTCCTCCTTGGATCAAGGGAAAGTCTGCAGTAGGGGGTGAGGCCTTGTGGTGGTTGCTCTGTGGGCATGCAAGTCACTGCAGGTATATCTGACCTGGGGACATCTCCAGGGACATCTGTGGCGATCAGATGAGCAGAGCTGTGATGTTGGCTGGACTCTTGTGAGGTGTGCTGGGACCCCTCAGCTGGGGCTCTGCCCCACCATCAACACCTGGGCCCTTCCAGCCTTGCCATAGCCATCACATACCCCGTGTCTCTTCCACAGATGGCCGCTTCCTCCTGCTGCCACCCTGTCTGGGCGAGCAGCCGAGCCGGGATGTGGAGCGGGAGGCTTTGGCCTCACGGGTGCGCAGGGTGGAGGAGGAGAATCAGCAGCTCCGCCTGCAGCTCGGCCAGGCTCAGATGGAGGGCAGCGATGGCAGCCCGCAGTGGAGGACCTCTGCCGAGGATGGAGATCCCCCCAGGGGTGAGAGGAGCAACCGCACGGCCTGTCCCAAGCAGCGGACAGTGCACAAATGTGAGGTGGGTGATGGCACTGGCATGGTGGCACTGTGGATAGGGGATGTTGGATGGGAAACCGGGACCCTTGTGGAGCATGGATGTATATGCAACTCACCTGCTTCTGCTGTCCCTATGTTCTGGCCATGCTGGGGCCTCATCCTGAATCTCCATGGTGCTCAGTTGGTGGGTGAAGGCATCTTCCTTCTCCAGAGAAGAAGGCCAGACAGGAGGAATGGCAGCCAGGCTCCTGGTTCCTGCTTCTGAGCTGGGGAACTCCCACCTTTCTCTGGGGCTCATTCCACTGGGGAAGTGCTGGGTTATGGTGTCTCTCCCCATGGCACAGTCCCAGAGAGGAGCTGACAGTCCCTGCAAAGAGGGGCTGTCCAGTCTCAAAAAGGCGCTATTTGTCTTTGGGCAGCTCCTGCATGTTGCAATTGTGTGTGCCGGGCACAACGCAAGCCGGGACGTGGTCACCCTGGTGAAATCCATCCTCTTTCACAGGTAATGGGGAGGTGCTGTGCCAGAGGCCCACTATTTGGGGTTCCTGGATGAGCTGCTGCAGGGGGCAGTGCTGCAGGAGAGGGGCTTTAGGGCTTCTCTCTACACCTTATGCCACTACTTAGAGGGACAGAGGGGGATTTGTTTCCCCGTGAGGGCTGATTTTTCTCCATTTGCCCCCTCAGCTGATACCAGTCCCTTGGCAGGGATGGGAGCGATGGGGACTGTGTCCTCTTCATCCCTTTGTGAATGCTGAGTGCTGCTGCATTTACCCTTGACAGGAAAAACCCCCTCCACTTTCACTTCATCACGGACTCTGTGGCCCACCAGATTCTCCAGACGCTCTTCCAGTCCTGGATGGTGCCTTCTGTCCACGTCAGCTTCTACAATGCCGATGACTTGAAGGCAGGCGCTTGCCCTCCCTTTGCCCTGTCCCAAGCCAATGTTCAGAGGGTTGAGGGGTGTAGAAAAGAGGGGCGAGTAGGTGGAGGTTGATTAACTTTTTCTTCCTGGTCCTTCGCTCACCCCCTCCCCTTTCTGGGCTTGTTGCTGGTGCAGCTGAGAAGGGGGCACAGGCCTCATAGTGGAGGGATGGGGAGGCCCCTTGGGGTAGCACTGCCTCTGCAGCAGAGCCAAGTCCCCCACTGAGTCCTGAAACACTGTGGTCCAGGTGGGGGTTCTGGTGGCTGGAGGGAATGCTCTAGGCTTGGCTGGCGCCACAGCAATGTGTGCCTTTCCGTTGCTGGCCTCTGCTGCACAGTGTGCTGACCACATGCAGCTGTTCTGCCCAGGCAGGGGAAGGGCTTGGCCATGCCCAGCCCTGAGCTGTGTTGTCTTGCAGCCAGAGGTGTCGTGGATCCCCAACAAGCACTACTCTGGCATCTATGGGCTGATGAAGCTGACACTTACCAAGGCACTGCCCTCCAACCTCTCCAAGGTCATCGTCTTGGACACTGACATCACTTTTGCCACTGACATTGCTGAGCTCTGGGCTGTCTTTGGGAAGTTTTCTGGTGAGGACAGAGTGCCCCTGGGCCCTGGCAGGGCCCTGGGTGCTCAGCTCAGGCTGGCAATCACCCATCTGCCACAGCACCAGTGCAGTGGTTTTGCTTGGGCTCTCTGAACCCACAGCAAGATAAGCTGCATCCATGTTCCTCTGTTTCTTCAGACAAGCAGGTGATTGGGCTGGTAGAGAACCAGAGTGACTGGTATTTGGGCAACCTATGGAAAAACCACAAACCATGGCCGGCCCTGGGACGTGGCTTCAACACAGGTAAGTGTGAGCTGCCAGGGTGGGCCCTGCAGCCTCATGGCACATGCAGCTGAAGTGGCACTTGGCACAGGGAGGCTGGGAAAGGCTGAGGCGAAGCAGGAAAGTGGTGGGAATTAAGGGGCTGTTACAGCATCCTAGGGTGGTGTGGGTGGGTACAGAGAAGCCACATATCCCAGGGGCCAAAGGAATGCAGACAGCTGTGGTCCAGCTCTGTATTGGCTGGGTGCTCCTTCGGTGACCCAGTGCCCTTTTCCCTGGCACTCAGGGGTAATCCTGCTCCTGTTGGACCGCCTGCGTAGCCTGGGCTGGGAGCAGATGTGGCGGCTGACGGCAGAGCGGGAGCTCATGAGCATGCTTTCCACCTCACTGGCTGATCAGGTAACAGTCCCTCCTCTGGGGTGGTCAGCCCTTCTGCATTCCTCTAGCACTGCTGGCATGGGGGGGTCTTCCTCTTCCACCCATGCATTCACCTTTCTCTCTCCTAGGATATCTTTAACGCAGTGATCAAGCAGGACCCATCCCTGGTGTACCGACTCCCCTGCTTCTGGAATGTGCAGCTCTCTGATCACACCCGCTCGGAGCAGTGCTACACTGAGCTCTCAGATCTCAAGGTGGGTGAGTTTGCTGCCTTTGAGACTGGAGAGGGCCTTAAGGACACTGGAAGTCCAGGGGAGTCAGCATGGTGTCTCAGGGCTTGGGGAGCACTGGGTGCTGCTGGTTTCTCTTCCATGGAGTGACACACTACTGCCCAGGTGATCCACTGGAACTCACCCAAGAAGCTGCGGGTGAAGAACAAGCACGTGGAGTTCTTCCGTAACCTCTACCTTACCTTTCTGGAGTATGATGGGAACCTGCTGCGCAGGGAGCTTTTTGGCTGTGCCAGTCTTCCCAGCCCACCCAGGGACCAGGTGAGGGTTATTGCAACTGCCCCTAGCCCCAAAGCATGGGGTGGGCAGAGACCCCATACAGCCTCACTAGCTCCCTGTGGGGCTCCTGCTTTCCCTCACCTTCCTGGTGTTGCAGCTACAGCAGGCATTGGAGGAGTTGGATGAGGACGATCCCTGCTACGATTTCCGCCAGCAGCACCTCATGCAGCACCGCATCCACCTGTTCTTCTTGCAGTATGAGTTCCTGACCCTTCCCAACCCCACTGATGTCACCCTTGTGGCCCAGCTCTCCATGGACAGGTACTTGCTGCTAGGACTGGTGGGTGGTTGGATCCTACCTGCACTCCTCTGGGGAGGCTCCGCAGCATTGGAGCTACCCAGGGATTATCATCCTCCTCACACCAGCATTTTGCATTGAGGAACAACACCCCAAGCTGGGAGCATCAATTCCTCTCACTCCCTCCTGAACTGGGCTCGACTGGCACGCAGCTCTCTGGCAGGTGCCCAGTTCTGGGTTTGGCAGAGCTGCCACAGGGCAGACCTGCTGCTCATGTACTGCCCTGTGCTTCCCAGGTTACAGATGTTGGAGGCCATCTGCAAACACTGGGCGGGCCCCATCAGCCTGGCGCTGTACATGTCGGACGCTGAGGCTCAGCAGTTCCTGCGCTACGCCCAGGCCTCGGAGGTGCTGAGCGCCCGCCGCAACATCGCCTACCACATTGTCTACAAGGAGGGGCAGTTCTACCCCATCAACCTCCTGCGCAACGTGGCCTTGGCCAACACGCAGACGCCATATGTCTTTCTGACAGACATTGACTTCCTGCCTATGTATGGCCTCTACGATTACCTCAGGTAAGGCTTTCTCCAGCCAGCTCTGGCTCAACCTGCCAGGCTCCCCGAGCACCAGTTTTCAGGAAACACCCTGGGCCGCAGTCTTCAAGAGGCAGCAATTGTTCCTTTTGTGTTCAGTGTTAGGATACTGCCCTTGTTTTTTTCAGACATCAGTGGATGGAGGAAGGGGCTGTGGCTGTGAGGGCCACCCCATTCCTCCTAATCCTGCATGGTACCACTGTAAATTCTCTAAACACATTAATACCCTTCTGGAGTGGTAGGCTGCTGGAAAGGCTGAGGAAGGAGGCCAGGGCCATGGCTCAGAGCCAGGCAGACCTCATACCCTTCTTATCACCGTAGGAACTCCATCCAGCAGCTGGAGCTGCCCCAGAGGAAGGCAGCTCTCATCGTGCCAGCGTTTGAGACCCTGCACTACCGGCTGACCTTCCCCAAATCCAAAGCAGAGCTGCTCTCCATGCTGGACATGGGCTCCCTCTACACCTTCAGGTAGGGACTGGAACTGCCCCACTTATCCAGGGGGGCTGTCACACCCAGCAGAAGCCAGTTTTGTACCCTTGTCCCTTGGGGCTGTGCACCCTCTGTCTCAGAGGACCCCCTGCATCCTCTACCTGTCTCGGGGAGCTGCCAACTTTGCCCAGTCTCTGGTTTCCATCTGTCCCTGCAGGTACCATGTGTGGCCAAAAGGCCATGCCCCAACAGACTATGCCAAGTGGCGAACGGCCACTGTGCCGTACCGTGTGGCATGGCAGCCAGACTTCGAGCCTTACGTTGTAGTGAGGCGAGACTGCCCCAAGTATGACCAGAGGTTCGTGGGCTTCGGCTGGAACAAAGTATCCCACATCATGGAGCTGGATGCACAGGTAGGTGAGCGGCTGCTCCTGGCACCACAGAGGCGCTGGGTGTTGAGGGCTCTTGGCTAGGCAGTGACATGTTGGTACCACCAAGCCAATGCTGGTGGTAAGAGCTGCTGCTCTGTCCCCAGGAGTATGAGCTGCTGGTCCTGCCCAATGCCTTCATGATCCACATGCCCCATGCCCCTAGCTTCGACATCTCCAAGTTTCGCCTGAGCGCAGGGTACCGGGGTTGCCTCCAGACACTGCGGGAGGAGTTCCACCAAGACCTGTCACGGCGATACGGGGCTGCTGCGCTCAAATACCTCACCGCCGAGAGAAGCCTGTGACACTGCGGACAGTGGGTGCAGGGTACAAGCAGCACACTGGAGAAGGGAGGGTGCAGGGCCTCCCTCTTGCCCCTGCTCCCCGACGAAGCCCAGCCCAAGGGAATGGAATTGGCAGCACAGCCTCTCCAGCCCACCAAAGGGATGCTTGTAGATAAGGTGGAAGATGTCAGCTGCAAGAACAGGCAGTGCCTGCAGGTCAAGCTGCTGCAGCCTTCCTGTGTTAACAGGGGAACCTCCTTAAACCAGAGGGTCGGGGGTTGGCTCTCCTCCCTCTTTTAGCAGATACGGGTTCTCAGTCTTCTCTAGCTCACCTCACCTTGAGGTCTGCCTCCTCCAGAGGCCTGGAAGCTGTACTGTACCCCGCTCTGCCTCTGCTCAGTGGTCCCAGTCCTCCACATACTCTTTCTGGTCTTTGGTGAGCAGGAGATGAAGTTGTAGAACATCTCATTATATCCTTTGTGGAGCAGACTCAGAGCAAGCCTCTGAGCATCCTGGGAGCTCCAGCCAGGGAGATCAGGGGTTGTTGGAGACCTGGTTCAAGCCCAGATCAAGGCTTGCTGTTAATAGTGAGGAAATATTACTCCCCATCCATATGGATGTAGTCTCCAGTGGAGTTGGCCCGTACTGGTGGTGTTGGAGTCGCCCAGAGCAGGATGAGCTCTCAGAGCAGGACAGGCTGTCTGCTGTGCCCAGGGTGAGCTCCCAGAATAGGCCTGCACCTCCCGGCTGGGAGCAGCCATACTGGTGACAGACCCTGTCTTGTGTTGGCAGTGCCACACAGGGCAGGGCAGCAAGCCACGGCCATGGGCAAGACAGCAGCTTCATGGGCCAGCACATGCTGATAGAAATTCCTGGCAGGGACCACCCTGCTCCTCCCCAGCCCCCGGCAGCGCAGTCATTGCCATCAACAATCAGGGATGCGACTGACACTGGACAAGACCGTAGCTGAGCACTGTGACAGGAACCCTGTGCCAGAACAGCTTGACCGGACACTGTTCTGCTGCTATCACACACTGGAGCACAGAGGATGCATTGCTTTCCTCACGCTATTTAAATTATTTAATACTTTTCTCATAAGAATTCAATCATTAGGGTGTCTGGGTTTTGGGTTTTTTTTAATCCTTTTTTCCTCCCAGATGATTTTGCTGGTGGCCCTGGAGGCTCTCCAGGCCAGTTGCTGCTGCAGCCTCTGTTGTTCTCTCCTTAGCTTTGTTCTGGGCTGCAAAAGCCAGCTCTGTGCAGGGGGTGAGGATTTCCGTCCATGGTGGGAGCGACTAAGAGGAGCCATACAAAGCACGGGGTATGGAAAGGGCACAAGGGCCTCTTGCTTATTTTCTCTTTTTAATTTAATTTTTAAATTAAAGCTTTTTTATTCTTTTTCACATTTGTGTTAGAACTGCCTGGTTATTAATTTTTTCTTCTGTGAGCCTGCATGTGTCCCCTGGAGGGAAGACAGCAGGAGACGAATGGAGGAGTATCCTGAGTCTTGGCTGGGGAAAAGCATCACAGGGCTTGCTTTGCCTGGTGCATTTGAAGCCTTTTCCAGTTGGGCTGGCACAGTGGGAGGGTTGAGGAACAAGGAACAACAGCAGGCAGAAGAAATGCCAGTGTCATGAAGTGGCAGGTGCACCGGTCCCCGGCCAGCTCTGAAAGGGTTGTTGGGCTCAAGTCTGATGTTCCCAGCACTGCAACAGTGCCCAGGCAGCCTGCCTGCACAGCCAGCACCTCTGAACTGGAGCCTGGGGCTTCATGGTGTGGGCATGTAGTGAGTTTGAACACTCCAAGTAGAAGAGATGTAGTTTAATCTGGCCGTGCTGCAGCTCATCCCTAAGAGCAGCGTGCTGAGCTGGATGCTGTGCCGTGACCCACAGGACCTTCTCTTCGCCCGTAGAACAGGAAGGATGGGCACCCAGCTCTGGCCACAGCACAGGCAGCAGGACTGGGTGGGGCTCCTCTGCCTTGGCTTCATAAGACTGTTGGGAATAAAAGCTGGCTCTTAGGCCCTGTGAGCCACCAGCCTTGCATCTGCAGGGGGGAGGATGATGGTGGTTTGCCAGGAGCAAGTGTTGAGGCTTTATTTGGGAAAGGGCTGGGAAGACATTGCTCATCACTGTGAAGCCATGCACAGCTCCACCCCACCAGTCCCTAGCAGGCAGCTTTTGTTTAATACAGCCAAAGTTCAATGATACCATGCTGTTGCTGCACTAAGCAATGAGAGGGTTTGATCAGACCTAGATGCTGCTACAGACATGGTGGAGCACTGCCAGGGTAGAGCAGGTCTCTTCCAGGTGATTCTTTGATGTCTAGGAGGCAGCAGAAATGCTGGCTTTTGGGTTATTTTGGAAGGTGCACTGGTACGCCTGCAGAACGATCATAATTTTCAGATAATCCTTCCCAACCTAGATAGTCGTTAGCCCAAAATGTGCCTAAGAGGGTGGGGGTACCTGGAGGCAAACCCAGTTCGGGTTGGTCTCCATGTGCCCTCTGTCGGGCAGTGTCAGCTGGGAGGCACCCACTGAGTCAGAACTGAGGAGACTATCTGAACTGAGAACAGCCCCTTTTGTTCTCCTAACGCAGTGCCATTCTCCCTGCCAAGAAAGTGAGCCGGTGCTCCCGCTGCACAGAGCCACACTCAGAAACGCCTCTTGGGGCTAGGGACTTGCTACAGGCACTGCGTCATCCCCTGTGCCTGTGGGACCCACTGTCCCCACCTGGTACATACAGCTAAGGAGACAGGAGATTTTACTGTGTTTTATTTAGTAAAATGTTAAAATAAATAAATACAAATTGATCAGATGCTCTGTATTCCCTCCCCCCAACTTTAATTTGCTAAAATCTAAACACATTTGTACCAAAACTGAAACCACAAGGAACTTGAAGGCAGCAGAGACTGCAGATCACTATGAGCATCAGGCTAAAAAAAATAGAGATATTTAAAAAACCCAAACCAGCTCACAAGTCGGGGTTCTCATGGTGTGATTCTGTGACAACAGAGCAGTACCAGTCAGAAAGGGCATTTTACACCAGGGCCTGCAAGGACGGGAGATTGGTGGGGAACGTGGCAGCACAGGTGGCACCAGCTCACATAGGGCAGAGCCATGGCTTTGCCTTGCACAAACCCAGCTGGGAGAGAAGCTGCCATAGTCCCCGTGCAGCAACAGGCCCGTGGCTGTGGCAACAGCACCTCCAGAATTGGGGGCTGTTCAGCAAAATCACCTGGAGAAATCAGAGAGGCTGGAGGAGGGACCAGGGCTTGGACACGGAGCCCTTCAGGGTCAGCTCCTGCTCCAAGCCCATGCTAGGACTCCCCGCTTTGCAGCTTAGTCTTGGGTGAAACACTGGAGTGGGAGTGGGGGAACGGGACGAAGCACAGCACACATGTGGGGTGATGGTATCAACAGATCTACTGAGATGGTGCCACCGTGATCACAGGAACACGAAGCCGTGATTGAGGCCTGAGTATTTTCTCTAAACAAGCAGAGTTGCCTTCACAACCCTCCTGCCCTCAGCTGCGGACCACACGGTGTTTGCAGATTGGAGCCAGTCAGCCCCACAAAGACAAAACTCGGCATGGGCAACCACCCCAGTGCTGCACCAGACCTCCCAGGCAGCAGCAGCTCATCACCACTTCTCTGTGCCACGGGCTCCACTGCTGTTGACAAAACAAAGTTGTTTCCTTCCTCCACAGGAGCCTGAACAGGTTGGCGCTAGCAGAATCCCCCCCTTCCTGCTGTTACCTTGCTTAATCTTTGCTTAATGGAGTTTGCAGTGCATGCTTCCGTGGGGCTGTGAGAGGTGGCCGAGATGCCTCTGATGGTGTCAGACGGCGCCTGGGGGGTGCCCTGCAGCCGTAACTGGAGTGCCCGACTTGCAGGAGCAAAAACCTTCCTTAAGGAGGGTCTTGGCTGCCTGTCACATATGGCATCAGGAGCAACTCAGAGACAACACACCTTGGAGAGCTAACAGGTAAGACGTTACGCGTGGCTCTACAGTCAATCACTGTTTTGAAGTCAGAGATAATTTAAATAAAGAAACGTATGAGACTATGATTAGAAATTTCACAGTAGCCCAGAACAGGCAGAAACACAGCCTCCTGCTGCACCCAGCACGGAGCTCCTTTCAACAGTGTCTACCCCAGTGCCCGCAGCCAAGGAAAATTGCTCTTCCAGAGTCAGAACTGTCAGCACCTGCTTTACAGAGGGGAATGCAAGGCACAGAGGCATCTCCTTTCCTCCCTTCCTCAGTTCTGGCACGCCCCACCTGAGAGGCCAACACCTGGATGACAAGCCAGGGGAGCCCCTGCCCTCGCACATGCGCAGCATCTTCCCAGTGCTGCTGCAATATCAAACCTCAGCACTGGGGATCCAAAATCCAGGGCGGCCACTGAACACAGCCCCAGGAGCTGCCCTGTGCCACTGCCTCCTTTCCCCACCTGAGCTACAACCCCAAGGCTCACTAAGAAAAGCTGAAGCTCAGAGGCAACAATACTTCATTTTTTTCCCAGTAACAGATCTAAGAAGGCACATGACAAAAGGGCAGGAATTGGTCGAGGTTTACATTTGACAGTCTAAATGTAGGAAAAAGGAAAAAGAACAAAGATGCAAACTCCCCAGGTGGTGAAAACTGCTGAGTGCCAGTGGATCAACACTACTCACTGCTGCTGCCTTTCCATGCCACTTCTCCACTCAGGACAGACAGAGCCAAGCTTACACGGCTTTTGAGTTCCCCAAGCACTCCTGAGAGTAAACATGCCCTTAAGTACCTCTTTCCTAGAACCAGGGACTGGGCTAAGTTTCTCTGTCTGAAGCATCTGACACCTGCTTGGATACTACAGAGTGGAAGGGAAGACACAGAGCTTACTCCCTGCTCAGACCTGAGAGCTGGGACAGCTGTTTTCCCAGGATGGTGTGCCATGGGCTGCTGATTAATGTAGCCTAGAGACAGGCCCTCAGCTCCTGACTGGTTAAACTTACCACAAGCCACTGTCTAGCTGCACTGGGGAAGTGCCCCTTTACACGTATCCCTAAAGAAACCTGATCCTGAGAAAACAGGGAGGCATTGCCACACAGAGGGATTTTGGCACAGAACTGCCAGGTGTGACAGCCCACAGAACAGGAATCTTGCACAGATACTCCAAGAGATGGTGGGAAAGTACCCAAATCACAGGTCCTGCCCCACATTGTCTCCTTTGTTCATTCAGATCCCAGGACCTCTGGGAGCTGATGCTGATTATAACTAGGCTGATTGTAACACTAGAACTATACTAGTGCAACCACACTAGCAGCTGAACCTTTAGCTAGTCTTGGGAATATTTCTAGCCAGGAAAATGTTTAATTAATACAGTCCAGATTAGAGCAGACTCTGGCTGCCCCAAGGTCTGCTTGATCTGCCTTATCCCCACATTGCAGCGTAGAAATCAAATAACACTCTTGTCAGAATGGGATCACTCAGCAGCAGAAACAGAGGAAGGATGACTTTGTGCCTACTTCCTTTGCCATTTGCAGCCAAGCAGCTTTTCTCCCACCACACTTGCTCCTTTTGGAATGCAGATCAACCCATGTCAGAAACAGACGTAGGGTAAAGTGTTTTTGTTCTACTCTGAACTACTACTACTATTACTACTGAACCTTCAAAACCCTGTAACTGCAGGAATACCCATCACCTCACAGTGAAGCCCTATTTCATTCCTGGATTTTTCCTACCCTCGCTTTCCCTCCTCCTCTCTTTCCATATTTTTTCTTTCTGTTCTGCTTTACCCCATATAATCTTTGTTTCCTTTGTTCCTCCTTCCTTCTCTCTTCCTTTCCTGTCTCCAGCCATGTGCCCCTTCTCAAGAGGCTTCTGTCCTTTCATTTGTGCCTTGCAGCACCCACTTCTGGCCTGCGGAGATTGGAAACCCTGGCCTTGCTGTTCTCATGAGACACACTCCAGGCACTTGCACAGCACAGCAATTTTAATAGCACTGATGTCTTGGCAAACCTCTTTTCTGTTCACTACTCATTTTAGTAATACTGACAGGGATACAGATAGACTCTCACACAGGTAAGGTCTTGGTTTTCTGAAACAAGCCCTCATCTTAAATTAACCTCTGGGAGAGGTGGTTTTTTCTTTTCATGGGTCTGTAATTACCAAGCTTACCAGTGCACGGTATAAATAATTTTCTTTATTGGCAAGTTGATCGACTATGTGCTCAGCCTATACAAGACACAATGATGCAGAAAGTTCTTATCCCAGATGAGAGAAATAGGAGGGAAATTGAAGCTAAAGGTAAGGGATAGAGAGAGTCGTATTTTTCAAGTATTACATTCCATTCTGTAGGAGTTACAAACAGCACTGAGGCTTAAAGAAGGGTCTGAGCAAGACAGTGATAACCTGGAGACAAGATGTCTGCAGCTCTCATGTTTTCCTGATCCCATCTGATTTTTGGGCCATTCCCTGGTCCAGGTCTGACCACTGAAAACAAGGATCCAACAGCATGTCATTGTGAGGCTCACTCACCTGCCCTCAGAGACCAGTACCTAGCTGGCTGTTGGAGTGTTCCTTGGAGACTTTTGCCAGAAACTACAGAATCCACACAGCGCTTTGCTGAGGTAGTTTGTTGCCCAGGCAAGCCTAAGCGCCAAATCTATCAGCCGCATGACAAAACATCTCCCTCTTTCTCCAGGTTCCTGACTCCTACATTCTTGTCAGAAAACTTTGCAGTAACCCAGCAAGGTTGAACTTGCCCTGGATCTTCAGAATTCCAAGGGAGGACAGTTGGAGGTGAAGAAGGGTCAAAAGAGTTCTAAAAAGACACAACAAACTGCCCAAAGGGGAGTGGTTCACCAGGAAGTGTTATAGTGGTGTTTCGGGGATTATCTGAGCAGCTCATTGAGAGAGGCCCTCAGTAGAAGAGTGAATTTTGGTCTAACATCTTAATATGATATTTTAAAACCATGTTATTTTAAAAACACATTTCATTAAAAAACATATTCATTGCTTCAGAAGAAAAGAGGGCAGTGTGCAACCCAGCTGGGGAAAGAAAGAGAGAGAAATGTGCACTGCAAATTCACAAATATTTTCTGTTGTATCCACACAGGAAGGAAATTTCAGAGATTACTCCCTGTATTGTGGGCTGCCACAGCTTGGTGGGGCTAAGAGGGAGATTTCACTCTGGGTTCTCCTGAATGCTGGCCATGCTGCTTTTCAGGGCTGTCTCTGCAACAGTACATGGAAGAAGATGATTTGAAGTCAAGGAGGTCAGAATTAGGGTTCACATTTCTAGACAGATGGAATACAGATTTGCTTTCTTAAGCCTGGTCAGCTAGGAAGGATAAAATACAATATTGTTTTTCTGCCAACAATAAAACTAACAGATCAGCCCATAAAATCATCACATTTTTAATTTCTAGGCTAGCGGCTTTTAATTCATATCCCCAGTGACAGAAACCTGCTTGCAACATAGAACAAAGCCCTATTTTGCTAATGCAAAACATTAATTCATCCTACCAACATGGTACCAGCCATGCTACTCACCCTAGCTGCCAATCATCCCTAGAAGTATTGCTTTTACCGTGTTTTGGACAGCACTGCTGGCTCTAAACAAAGATAACGAGAACAATAATGACAGTACTAATTCTTCTAGCCAGGTCACATGCTCACTTTCCCACTCTGACCACTACACACCTTTCCAGCTGTTTACAAAACAGATTGTAAGGAGAAGGGAAAAGCAACTTCTGCAGTGCTTGCTCTATTTCTGAGCAAAGGAGCAGGGTGACTTTTCAACGCCCTTAGCACTGGGCTGAGAGCCAGGACTGGCTCTGATACGAGCTTCCTTTGTGGTCTCATCGCTTCCCTTGTAACAGATTTAAAAGCCACTTGTTTCCCACCAATGACAAGCAATGACACAAGAATTAGTTAAAATCTTGGTGGTGGTTTGGAAATACAAAACCACAGTCATTATGACAGCTTCCCAAAGAGCAGAAGTTTTAGTGCAAACTCATTTTATCTCAAATATTACATGAGAAAAACCCCCAAACCAATACAAACCCAGAAGAAAAGCTTGAGCTTTAAGCTGTCAAAGAACTTGTATTTCTCCCTTGATGGGAGCCTTAGAGCAGCTAAAAAAAATCTGTTTTCCTCTGTGTTTAGCAAATGCCAATTCCCCTTCCATCCTATTATTGGTAATTAAGCAGAGATAACTCCAATTTACTGTGTCTACATAGCAGCATCATCACCAGTGCCACTGCAGCCCTGGCAATGCTCCTTGCATGTTGACTGATACTGTTGCAGAGCCAGGAGAAAAAAATATCTGAACAGGATCAGAGGGAGAGAGAGAAAACTACCTAAGCAGCATCAAAAAGTCTAAGTTAAGATCATTTTTCTGCCAGGTAAGGATTAACTAAAGGCATCCTTTTACAGTCTGGAACACAAATGCTGTAAAAAAAGGGACATAGAAGTCTTTACTTATCTATTTGGATTCTGGAGACAAGCAGATGCCTCAGAAAAGCAGTAGCAGCTGCTTTAACATCTCCTGTCTGGTTAACTGTGCTCAAATTTAAATATGGCTACTAGTGAATTTCACCTCTATCCCCTCCTGAATCAGCAAAGAAAACAGAAGGACTATCAAGTCTCCAGGCATTGCCTGCTACCTCCAAAGGCAGTGTTTCCAAGAGAGCTCAGCAGGTAACACCACAAATAACATGAGAACCACGGAGACTCAGCACACCCATCCCTGAGATGGTCTCATCAGGAATGTACTCGATGCTTCAGAAGATGATGTCAAGAATTATCCAAGTGGCCAACTAAAGAGCAACCTGTTCAAAAAGGCAGTTTCTCCTATCTGGCCATTAACTGATGGCTCATATTCTATACAAAGAAGGCTCATGTTCAGTTTGTGTTTTCTCTTCAAACTTGAAATTGACAGTCCTTTGTTTAAATGCTGTGGGTTGCTGACCCAGTGCTGCCCTGTGGTAATGACCCTCGCTGGGAACTGGATTGATGCAAGGACATTTTTAGTGTGATCAGTTTTGATGTCATATGCCCAGCTGTCTCCCTGCCACTCATGCCAACTTATCCTTCTAGCTCTGCTAGTTCCAGAACAGAACTCAAACATCAAAAGACAGAGTCGAGGTTATCACAGCTGAGAAGTGCACCTAGGAGTCACTTTCCCAACTGCAGACAAATGTGAGAACACAGGATATCAGTTCTAAGCTCAGCGCTGAAAATAGTGCACACTCCTACAGAAGGAATAAAAGTCCTTAAAGGGCAGAGGGGCAACCTAAGGGAGAGGGAAGAACCCAGCTCTAAGAATCCCACAGAAACCCACTTGGCTGTGGCAGCAAAGAAACTGTCTCAGGCTATGTAGTGTCTGGAGTATTCACTTCTTGATTCACAAATGCATCCTTGAAATCCAAAGCCTTTCTGCCTTCCACTAGAAGCAGCTGAGCAGGCCTGCCTCGCCACCCAACACATGCTCTCAAGGCCACCACACCAGGGACAATGCCTCCCACTGTGTGTGTAGTGGCTCAACTCTGCTCCTGCTGGAAGTAAAGGGAGCTTTCCCACTACTTCCAGTAGAAGAGGGTTTTGCCCAAATGTTTATATGCAGTCGTGAAACTAGACAGCTCTGGAACACAACCCAGAATCGGCACCCTAAACTGAGACAGAACCCCACAGGCAGGAAGCAAGCTTTGCTGTCTAGGGTGAAAAGATTATACATAAGAGATGAACTTCTCAAACAAGAGGACATAAGGAAGGCAATTTCAGTCCAACCAATTCACTGTCTTTCATTCTCAAGCTTGAATCAGTCCATATCACAAAACTATAAAAGCCTTAAACAAGCATGCTACCAAATTGCTTTTCTCTGGGTTACAAACACATGAAAGAATGGGGGAAAGATGGTAACAGCAGAGTCAAGCCTGGCAGATCCTCCAGGTGGGGTGAGATCCAGCACTGTAGGATTTGATTTTCTTTAGTCAGTAGATGTACGGTATAATCTATGGAAACTGTCCCATTGGATTTTAAAACACAAACACAGCAGAATGTCATCATAAATAAGCAAAGTCTGTGTTAAAAAATTCTAAGTACACAGCATTTTCTCCAGTTCTGACACCTTTTTAATAGAAATCACTTGTTTAGGAAACAAATAGCACTTTTGTAATTTTTTTACAATGTTTCTTACCTTGATCTTATTTTAAGTAACACTAGGAAGACCTCAATATCTTTTATTTTCCTTTTTAATTTAAAAAAGTTGTTTTTTTCCCCCAGATACAAAGATTTTGCCCTTGCATAAAAAAACAGTGCCCAAAACGATGACACAAGGACTCACAAAGACTCACTGTATCTCACTGACACTATTACTTCTAATCTATACCATGCAAGGTCCCATCTACCTCTTTAATTAGACTGTCAGCCTGAAAAACAGCTTTTCTATTCCTTATTTAGTTCTTGTTACCGAAAGAAGAGAAAGGAAGTGAAAGAAAAGGACATTTCTCTGTTGAGTTCACACATCTGGGTTATGTGCTACTTTGTTCAGGATACCTTTGTTGTTTATAAATACAGAAAAGGGCTGGAATCTCATTTTCAAGTAATTGATGCACATTTTCTCTTGAGTACCTCCATCCAATGCTCCAAGCTGACCCTGAATTCTGGCCCTCATTTTCCCATTCCCAACATAGACTTTCTGGATGAGTGTGAGGACCCAAACCAATTCTGCAAAGCAAGTCTGTTGTTTAATGTGAAGAAACAGGATTAACCCCAAGCTGTTGGGACAGTAGATCCTCAGCCTGTAAGTGTGAGGGGAAGCGGAGGGGCAGGTACTGATCTTTTCACGCTTGTGACCAGTGACAGGACTCAAGGAAATGGCATGAAGCTGAGTCAGGGGAGGTTTAGATTAGATAGCAGGAAAAAGTTTTTCACCCAGAGTGTGGTTGAGCACTGGAACAGGCTCCCCAGGGAAGTGGTCACAGCACCAAGCCTGGCTGAGTTCAAGAAGCGTTTGGACAACGCTCTCAGGCACATGGTGTGATTCTTGGGGTGTCCTGCACAGAGGCAGGATTTGGACTTGATGATCCTGATGGGTCCCTTCCGACTCAGCATATACTATGATTATGTGATTCTATGTGCTGGTTACTCAGTGAAAAGTCCATCTCCTTTCCTTTTGTAAATCTCCTGTCTAAACAATAGTAAATACTGCTTATTTGATAGACTTGTCCCTTCTGGGCACTGGGATTTGATAATTTATATTTCTGGTTTTTTTTGGTTTAATAGTACTGAGAGTTTAGAAACAGGAAAAGCCCATAGGCTCTTTGGACTTGTTTTTGTTTTCCCCTAGCTAAACAAACTGTTCTGCAAATAGGAACTTGAAACCTGCTCTCCTCCCTTATCCCTGCTCCTCACCCCAAACAAAAATAAAACAAACCTATAGTGGCTGTGGAGGCTGCTGCAGGCACACACTGGTGTAAAATATAGAGAGAGTAAATATATTATTTCACTTGGCATGGTGCTGGCAAAGAACCCCCAGCTGGCACTATTCATGTAACATGATCCAAACTTTGCATGTACACACAGAATAAGAAGGATCAATTGGCAAACTCCGGTGCCGCCTGGCACAAGCATCTTCACGCTCTCTCTGGAACCAAAGAACTAAAGAATTCTGTACTTTCCAGAAGAAATCCAGTTTTGCTTTTCTAGAGTTTCTTTATTTTGCTCTTTCTCCTCGCCGCCACCTCCCTTGGCTCCTTCTTAACTTCACTGTGTTATTTAGTCTCATCACCCTTGTTACAGTTCACCATGCAGCTCTGGGAAGGGGAGGGGGCTAAGGTGGAGGTGGCAGCATTAGTATTGTTAGTGGAGTCCATGCCGTTGGAGATGGCTACTGAATTGACCTCAGAGTTTATGGGTTTTGAAAGGTCGATGCCTTGAATGAGGCGGATCAGCTGTTTTACCTTCTCCAAGGAGCTGTGCATCTCCTTCTGTTTTGCAAGGATGGTATTCTTCATTTCCATGCATTTCTGCAGCAAAACAGAAAAGCAGCAATAAGTTCAAGCTTAAGAATGAAAGAAGGTAAAAGAAGGAATATGATGTTCACAGATCTACATGTAAGAACCCAGAAAAGACTGCAGCTACAATTTCACTTTTCCAGCCTAGAAGAAAGAGAGTCTCTGGGCTGTTTTCACAGAAGAATTCATATTTGCAGGCTAAGGAATTAAATTGCCAAGACATAGCTGTCACCTGGTATGGCTCCCTTTTATTCCAAGGTGTTCTGCAAACGAACACAGACAGCTCCATCCTTTTGTGTTCCTTTTCAAGGAAAACTTCCAAGTGTGTGTTCTTACTATTTTTTCTATTAGTATTGCATTACTGAAATTTCCTTAGCTCAGATCTGCAAGCTCAGGCATCCTACTGCAGCTGACTGCTGACAGTGTGCGCGCACACCATTAGTGGGATGCAGCCTTTGCTTTCACATACATTTTAGCAGGAACATCACTTCCTTCTCTCAATAAATAAAGGGGCACTTGAAAAGGAAAACAAACTCCTCTTCACTTGAAAATCTTATTTTGTGGCCACTTCTTTCTCTTTTAAGTGGTAGTAACATAGCTAGCTCATCAGTTAAGAGTCGAGGTAAGATAATTTTTTTAAAAGCACACAAATGAAGTTTCAAGAGTGAAGAACTGCTCATATGTGTATTTGAAACTCTCAAAAATAAGGAAATGGTAGCTATGTTACATTCAGGTTTTCACACAAAGACGGCAACCTTCCTGCATTTTTTAAATCTTTTATCCATGATCATTTCCAGACATTGTTGGTTTTAGCTTTACTATTTTCACACGCAGCTTATGGCATCATAGTAACACCATAAAATATAGACCTATTGTGTCTGTTTTGGACAGGCCCAATGTAAGTATCCCAATGGGTTTCTGCTTACCCACTGCCAATCCCTCCTGTTAAGGGCTTACATCTGCCTGGGTACATCATTGAGAAACAGTGTAATTGCTCTAGTGCTGCTCAGGTTATGCCCAGCTACTGCTAACCAGAAGATGAGACTCCTGAACTGCTAACCAGCGCCTCTCACCACTCGTTTGCTCACAATCATTTTATTTGTATTGTCACCACTGAGGGGCCTGAAAACATGGGACACTTTTGTTCTAATAGGCAAAGACAGACAGCCTGGAAAGCACATCTGTATGTAAAAAGAAAAGTCTGTACTTATGTATCCAGATGCTGCCACATAGGATATTTCAGTGTATTTCATTATGTGATACTGACCAGGGCTGCACTAAGTGAAGGGCTCAAACCTCACAATGGCAACTCAAGAGACTGATTTGCACATTAAAGTGAGAAGAGAGAGAAAATCATTATATATGTTCCAATAACTGCGATAAACTAAGGTGAAAACTAAAGCTTCTGGTTTGAAGTATGACGTTATCTAATTAGTTTCATGCAGAGCCCTGCACAGTGTCCAGCTGCTGATTGCCAAGGTAACATGCCAACAGCCTGAGAGTCAGCCCTGAGCAAACAGCTGCTTTTGCATCAGAAAGTCTGGAAAGTTCCAGAAGACTATAACTCTCATTACACACAGAGGCTCAGCCATTCTTGTTTAAGTGAGCCACAGGAGAATTTGACTTAACTACTGTCCACAGATGATAATGCCCTGGGTCATTTTTGTCACCTGCTGATACTCTAGGTCACTGTATGTCTACCTACATGGTCTGCTTGGATCATGTATAAGAGACTCAATGTATGTATATGTTGCCTTTTCTTCATCCCTGCTCCCTAAAGTCCCAAAAAGCAAAGGAAAAGACCCACTTAGTTCTCAGTAAATGCAGTGGAAGACAGGTCTAGTACCTGGAGTCACTATAATAGTTTTCTCTCTGCATTCCGGCACCAAAACACAGGTGAAGAGTTATTTGGGAGGACAATACTCACTGTTATAGAATTGCTGAGCTGTTTGACCTTCTGCTCTAGTTGTTCTCTTTCCTGTTTTAAATCTGAACTCCATTTAAGTAGTTTCTGTTTTTCCTCTTCTTTTGCTGCAAAACAAAGTATTAAACAAGATATTTAAAATGTTTTTGTTACAACAGTGGATAGAGGGTCTAAACTGCTCCATGTAAAAAGTGTAATTTGGTTTAAAGTCCATTTAACAACTTGTGCACTGAATCACCCCCAAAATTTTACTTAAATACACAGACATCACAGAAGGCTCAATAAATATTTAGACTGCTATTTTCTCTTTACTAGTGATTCTTCCCCTTTAATTTCCTTTTGTAAAGGAAGTACCATTCTATCCCATTCCCAAAATAACACCTTCCATTGTTAAAAGTGAAACAAAAGTCTTGTTCAACATTTTCCTACCTGCTTTATATGCAATATATGAATGAACAATTGCTAAAGTTCCCGGCCATGGGATTGCTTCTTCCTTCTTTAGCATCTGAAAGAAAATTGTTCATAGAGATATAGCTGGTAAAAAAAATCTACCTCTGAGAAAACAAAAAGGACAGACAGAAGGAGGGAAAAACTGAGGATTTTCTTTCACAGCTATCATTAGCCTCAATCCTGTGAACATGAAGCTTCACAGACCTGTTCTGAGATTTAACATAGGGAACTATTCACAATTGTATTGTGGCTCCCACAAAATAGGCCTGTTACTTACAAATGTCAGCATTTTCTTAAATTCCCTCCACAGCCACAAATAAATCTTCTAATGAAACTGAACAACTTAAAAGAGGAATGAAAGGATAATATATCTGAACTCAAACTTGCCAGGAGACATCATTCAGACAAATTGCTGATCTTAGTTGTTCTGGGAGAGAAGTTTTCATGCCACAGAACAATCTCCACACCATACATTCAAACATCACACTTTCTGCCTAGTAAAACATGAAATTGTCCTATCTCCCCTTCTAATCAGAATCATCTTAATAGAGCTACCAAACTCTCTTTATAAGGGTAAAGCACCATTTGAGTATTTCAGATCCTTCCTACATTTTGCTCCTAACAAATTTTATTTTGAGAGGAAATACACATATTTTTAATAACTGATGAGAGTGGTGTCTCAGACAGAGGACTTGGTCAGTTTACAGTGAAATTACTCAGATTTCCCCCCCTAATTTTGTGGGAACCTATCACAGAAATATGAAGATGAGGGGTAAGGTGAAAGTAGGCCAGAACAGAAATAGGGAAGTGGTAATACTCCCCCCTTTGTGGCAATTACTGACTAAGGCACTTGAGTTTTGCATTTTCATTCCTCGGAGCAGCACATTGTACATCAGGCCGTTTCCTCACACTGCCACCTGGCTAACCAAAGGTCATGTGGGTGACCAAGCAGTATGCTGTGTTAGACAGCATGCTAACAGCTTCAGGCTGCCCATTATCAGTGGGCAATCCTTTCCAACTTCTGGAGTTCCATGGAACAGTTAGGAATACAATAATTTACTTCTTTGTCTAGGAATCTCAATGCAATTCTAAACAAAGTATTAGAATATAATCTGTTCACTTCAGTTGTGTATTTTCAGAGAGGGATTATCAGGGAAGAACCACCAAACTGTTTGACTATCCTCATTATACTGATGCTGGATGATATTGTTAAATAGATCACTGAAGACAACCTCTCTGATGTTTGATTTAAATGAGCAAAGAGAGGCTTATATTTACTCTATCTATTGAAGTAGGCTTGTGAAAATGTTTTATTTATTTGTCCAGAAGGATATACTAATAACTTTTGAAGAAACAACGAGCTTAAGATGAACAGCAAAATTTCTGTGGGTAGAAAGATAGAAATATTGGTTGTAGATAATCTTTCCCAAAAGTCTGCATGCTTTGGTCCAGAAAAAGAGCAAAAACACAAGGGTAACAAATAAAGACCCCATATTTGGAGCAAGACCTAACAGTTTTGTATTTGCATGCACTCCAACAGAGGTAATCCAATGAAATTCACACAAGCCTTATTACAGATCAAATAGATTTGTTCAGTGTCAGGCTGTTTTGGTCTATATAACCCAAACAATCTGGTTATTTTCTTTAACACGGAAAAATCTTCATAGTGCATTGAATCTAACTCCCCCTGTCTGTCAAACAATACCTGGTCTTGACATTTGGGACAGATCCACATGCCCTTGGGAATGGTTTTCAGAGGCGGGTCCAGACAGTCCAGGTGATAAACACGTGAACATGTGTCACACATCAGCAACTGCCCGCTTTTTCTGCAAACACTGCAAAAATCCTCATGGATATCACCCTACAAAATTGAGGGGGAAAGGGTGTGGGTGAGAGAGAGAGAGAAAGAAGACAAAAAGTGAACTTTGGCCTTTGACATTCAAAGTTTACAGCAAAAACTATTTCTAAGTAGATTCCAAAAGGTCAAACCCTTCTTAGGCTGTGAAACAGGAAAACCAGGCAGTATGTCAGAAACACTGAGATCTGTCCTCCCAAACACTCTCTCTGTCCTCCTAAGGCAAAATGGTACAGCAAACAATTATTATCATAGCTTCTCTTAACAACCGACACCCCACAGCCTTTCTTCTTTAAAATTCCCACTTTACCCTGCTCTTTTTATTTGCCTGAAGTGATGAGCTACCCACTTTCTTAACCCTCCTCATTTCTGGATGTAAGCCCAACTCCACTCCAGGAATGCTGATGAGGCTGTCTCTTGCCTGTAGTAGTATGTAAGAAACCCCAACTGAGTGACTTAAAAGAGCGCTGTCAAATATTTAGGTCACCTTTAAAAATGAAACTGTAAGGAAAAGGTGTTGTGCTTGTAAACGAAAAAGAATAAAATGAATTATGTTCTGAGACAATTCTTTTTACTTTGCTTAGGCTACCTCAAGTTGCACCAAAAAAGCTGTGAGTCAAAACTTTCTCATTCTCCATAGAGAGTGGTTTGTTTCATCTCTAACACTGCTGAGAGCCAGGATGAAAAAGTACAAAAAGAGATTTTCTAACTAAGGTTTTTTTAAAAGAAATAATTGAAAACCTGACTGGCCGTGTCTTTTAAAACAACTAGGTTTAGTTACTATTGCTTCACCCTCAGTGAGAATTTTTTCCTACAGTCATTAACATTCCAAAAAGGTTGGTCTGATTTTCGTCACTTTTTCTTCTCTTTCTCTCCTCCTGTTACTCTCATCTCTTGCCAGGAGTGGTGGCGTTTCTTTTTGCTTTTCTTTGCTTTTAGGATATTTGAACAAAGGGGCATGAAAGAAAGGTGGCTCAGCATTCATACTGGAGGCAAGGGGCACCCCAGCCCTCTCCTCTCACTACCTAAGGGGCTGCCCTGGAAACTCCACTATTCAAGGCCCTACCTGGAGTCTGAAACACACACTTCTCACTGACTTAAAATGAAGTTTCACACTAGTTTCACAAAAGTATTTGTGTGTTGAAAACCACACCAGATCTGCAAGATCTGCAATCTTAAGTGTGTGGAGTGGAACTGTGAGTATATGCTCTGCTTATATGAAGTACCAATGCGTGCAAGATTTCATTTTGATGCATATTGTCTTTTCATGTGTGCCAGTAAGTTCTGTAAATTTGGAGGGACAGCAGATTTGGCCATGCACTCACACATTAAGTTACCTGACACTAATCTCCACCATGGATAAAATAATACACACGTTAGAAGAATGACACACAAGCAACCTGCTCGAGTTTCTACTTCCCAGGTCTCTTGCTGATGACGCCCTTCTTCAGAGGGAATGCTATTCTTAATTCCCAAGGTTAACAGTGATTTCATGTTTTGCAAAGGATGAATCTTTAGTGATTTTTCAATGCCATGTTTTGGATCCATAACTCCTAGGAATCATTGAGAGCTGAGTTGTGTTATTACTTTATCCACCAAAGTGTTCCTCAGCATTAAATGAATAACTAAGTAAGTGACATTTCATGGTTCTGATGAAGTGGTATGTGTAACCAGGCTGGGAAGAACTTCTTTTCCTCCATCATGCACTCTCTGAGTACAAGGAAAAGAAGGAAGGCAGGAGATGTCATACAAGCTAAAATAAAATCCCCTGCAATCTAAGGAAAATTTTAAGAGGAAAATTCTCTCATTTTAGAAAAAAAGATTCTATTCCAGAGAATTATGTATCTTAAGATGCTTTGGTTGCCACAGACTACACAATGGCTCTTGGTAACTGGTTCAGATGAAAAACTATTGGTGTGCTGAAAACCAAACCTGTTGTGTCTCATGCCCTGAAGAGACCTACAAACCTAGAAATTTAGACCCAGAACATTCCAAATTCAACTGAATGCTGCAAAACCTGTAATGATACAGCTGATTAGTGTGCAGTGCAGCTGAACACATGGAGATGACAACATACAGGCACAAAATTCACAGTCTTGTTTTTGTTAATGCAAAATTCAGGGTACTTCATGAGAACTAATAACTGTCCATACCAAAATCCCAGCCACTGCGGGATTCCAAATAAATGCCCCAGGTTTTATGGGGAAGTACTAAATATATGCATGGATTTGATGTTGTGACATGCACCCCACTAACCTCAGCTTCTGAACCAGCTCTGTGCAGGCTGTAAGCAGCCAACTTAGGCTAGAGCAGAGCTCACTGAGGCAGGCTGAAGTGACTAAAGAATAATTTCAGAACAGACACCATAAAAGGTGATTCAACATCACTTTTTGTTTACTTCCTCTTCACCAAGGGACAAGGAAAATAAATTAAAGCCTTCTAGACAGCTAACAGCTTTCTTTATTTTTATAAAGTGTCTAGAGCAGCAGGGCTTGGTTTCAGGCAACAAAACTGAGCAATACAGTATCAACTGTAGTTTGTGTGTTTGAATATGTAGTATCTCTATGTCCTAGTTACAGCAGCCAGGACCAGTTTATCACTGTGTGGGTGTAACCAAAACTGTGTATTCTACACTCTCTGTGTCATTTCTCATGAACTGTTAATAATGGATCATTTGTGGCTGCCCAGGGCACACCTGACCCCTCAGGCTACAAGATGGGTGTTAAAGAACCCTGTGAAGCATGTGAATGTTCCTGTCTTCACACCAATGACTCACTCAGCTGTGATAACTCCCCTCCAGGGAGGCATGAGCACCTTCACACCCAGCCTGAGGGGTCATGTCTGCTAAGGGGCCATTAGGGACTGGCACAATAGGCAGCTGCAATGACCTAGACCATCAAAGATTCCAAAAATATGCCACAACGCACAGAGTTAAATCACCCATTGTGAAACTCCCCGCCCTGGGAGGAGATGCTGGGCATTCCTACCTGAACCTGAGCATACATAATCCTGGGGGTTTGGGACTTTGGTTATCACTTGTTGGGTCCAGAGTTGGACCAGAACCTCAACAGGACTGTGACTGCCACTCTCAACAAGACTGTGACCATCATCCTCACCAACAGGTTTTCCTTTCTTTTTACTTTGCACTCAGGGGGACCACGTGGTGCTCAGCACAGGGGCTGATGAACACTATTCTGTTTGTGCCCCAGGGTGCTGGGCTATACATCTGTTTTTTGGGGGTTAAAACCAATTTTTCTCTGTATCATTGTATTTATTGTAATCTTTTTGAGTAAATTGTAACTCTGACTTGTAACCTCTCTTGAGTCAGGTTCATTTCTCCCGTCAGTTTACCTTTAAACCAGCACACTGTACTTCTATGTACATTTCATTGAAACAATGTAGGAAAGCGAAATATTCTGCTACAAGAACTGTTCATGACTATATAAATAAAGACAGTCACAGTGTATGATGTAAGTGAATTAAATTATCAGAAGCAATAATAATTCTGGCCTTTCCTAACTTTTATGGGCTTGACTTTGCAATATGAATATTCTGTAATGCTCCTCCTCTCAACTGAAACATTCTGATACAAAAGTTGACTAATAAAAAGGCATTTTGTGACCACAGATTTGAACTATCACTAGAAAAGAGAGTTTTGCACAATTCTTACTGCTGAGTAATTGGCTGTCAAAGCCAATTGCTATCTTCCAGGTGAATATACCACTGCTGCACGAGGGAGAACTACACATAACCAAAGAGTTCACAACTGCCAAACAGAAAATGGGCAAAAAAGGGGAAAAACAAAAAAAAGAGCGGGACGAGAAAAAAAAAAAAAGAGGTTTTGCTCAAGCCTGCCTACGGCATTACTTTCTTTTCCCAGGTTCAATTCCTACCTTCTACCCCTCCATCCTTATCACCAATCCCATCTCAAGTTTCTGCTTCATCCTCCCTTTACAATTTCTCCCTGTCATTTAGATAATGACATTTTAGGAGAAATTCAAGAAGGCCATTTTGGGCCATCATGCCTGATGCCAAGCGCTTGGCCTGATTTGCAATTTTCATAGGCTGGCTAAACACAAAGATTACTCAAGTGCTAAATCAAATTTCCATTCTAAAGCCTATAGGAATTAGACCTTCTCAGCAAATTAATGCAGAAATATTTTAAAGATAGGCAAAACTGCAGTTTTCTTCTATATATGTCTGATGAACTGCTCAATTGTTTTAACTGAGACTTCTGAAGTAGTCTTTTCCTTAGGCGTGCACTTGTTGTATTTTCACTTTTAAGTCTCCAAAACCTGAAGGCTGTAACTTCAGACAACATATTTGGTCCTATCTAGAATAAAAAGATCTTTCTACAGTCCAATCATCTGCTAATAGTGTAGACCCTTTTCAACATCACATGGTCTGGAGTCACAGCTAAAAGAAGTGATCCTGCCTTCTCTATATGCCCAAATACACATTTCACCCTGCATGAAGCTGGCACAAGAACATGTGTACCTATAAAATTAACTGGATTAGGGCATGATCTTGGCTAAGAGTAACAATTTTTAGCTATGCCAGTTCCCTTATACAATCACTATGAGGCCTCAGATATATCTGTGCTGAAACAACATAGGAGGCATTTACGGGATGAGAAAGGACTGATGGTGACAGGTAGCACAGTTCTCCTCAGTGGTAGCCCCAGTCATAAGCTATGGCATGAGAATTTCAGTGGATACTGTATTCTACATCTAAGTGAGTTTCAAGGTGATTAAATACCAGAGAACTAATTTTCCTCTTTGTCTTTACCTCCAGCATGACTCACACTGTGGGTGTTTAAATACATAGTACTTTTCCAGCCAAAGATGCCAAAGGTTTTTACAAGTATTGCTAAATTCTCAAAACTCAGATGGGAGAAGTACACAGCATGACAAATATATAAATAGAGGAAACAGAATCACAGAAAAGTGATGTGACTGCACAAGTTTATACAGCAATTTTATGACAATATATTAACAGAAGACTACCTTCCAGCTCATGATGGCAATTGGAAACCATTCCTCTTTTTATGATTAGCAAGTAAGTATTATTAGATGTAATGACAAAAGAACATATATGTCTCCTTTCTGATATTTTGCTGTCTCCGAAGATTCATTTTGTTTTGTACATTATTTTTAATTAAAAAAATACTTTTATGTGCACTTTGAAACATATTTTCTACTTTTACATGTGTCTTACTTTAAGCAGGATTCAATACCAAGTATTTCTGAGACGTCTACCATATTAGCCCAACTGATAGTGAATATGTATTGGATGGGACTTTGGTATAAAATTCTTTTAAAAAATTAAACTCTTTAAAAATGTTAGTCCTGTTGCATATGTATAAACTAAATACCTTGTATGAAAACTTTAAAGAGGATTTATATATGATTTCAAAGGCAAAAGAGAGTTACTGTGCTATATTATGATATGTTCGGGTAAGAGAGAGTGTTTATTATCTGCTGTGCAATCTTCCACTGTGTCCTCTAAATCACTTAAATTTTCATTAATTAATGAATATTAAAGCAATCCAGAGCACGGACCTAAATAAGATCCTAATTCAGAAAATTAAGGGCATTCAGAATGAGATTTGAATGATACAGAAATTCATTATTCTTGATTCAGCTTGCTGCCACCAGGCACTGCAGAAAACAGGGCAACAACTCATCCTACTGTTTTGAGAGCTCTTACACAGTGGGAAAAGACTTGGCAGTATACACACACGTCAGAGATGTAAAAACCACCACCACATTATCCAGTCCTTCTCTTGGGGCCAATGTAAAATACGTGCTCTTCAGCATATTTGCAAGTTATCTGTACTGCTTATTTTTAAAAGTCCCCAGAGGTGGAGCTGTCCCACCTTATCCCTGAGGGGCTGTTTCACAATCCCATTCATTTGACTGTCAGGAAAGGCTTTTTACAGTCAAGTGCTATCCGGCTCTCAAAATTACTATATAAAAGAGAACCTTTTAATTTCACATACATATTCCCTGGGTATCAGAATTGCATCTATTTATTTTGGTGCCTCGGACATACTTGTACTATTTCTACTCCTGCTACTTCCACAGAACAAATACAGTGCAGAGGCAAGGAAGTGGCTTCTATTCCCCATTCTATGTGGTCAGTAGAGTTGGTCTCTCAGTGTATGTATTTATAGTGGTGCAACTATATGGATGAAAATAAAAAGACCCAACTGTTCCTTTAAGCCTGTTTCAAATGGTTGGGCCTCAACTATATGTGACAACGTCTTTTTTTTAAAAAAAAAGATTGCAGGAGGAGTTTGCAGCACTGGTATGAAGGAATAAGCAAGCACCTTTTGATTTTCAAACTGTGCTCTGTAGATACGAGTCATTAAAACGCAAGCACTTTAATCAAAATACACTATAACTCCTGAGAACACTTTTATCCACGCTGAACAGGCACAATACACGTTCTGCCAAATCAATGCTGCAAATACTGCTCCCGGCTATTCTGCATGATGAGGCAGTTTGCCTCCTTCTCTCATTACAGAAACACAACTTTTTGTTATTATGGTCTGTAACTAATACTTTTCATTCTCCTCTTCTCACCCCACCCCTTTTTCATGGATGACAGATTCAATTCAGTCAGACAAGATCTCAGATGCTGCACAAAGGAAATGAACTCATCTAGCATGCCTGGTGCCTCTCAGTGTTTCAATCCACTGAAGGAGTTATAAATAAAATCTCTACAGGATAACAACGTAGGCGCAGAAGGAAAAAGCAAGAGTGTTAAAAAAATGGTGGACTGTTTCACTGCACTGAATCAGGACAAATGATGAGTGAGACTAAAGAAACAAAATCTGCAATGATTTTCCTTGTGTCTGTTTGTGCATTAACTTTCTAAAAGTAATCCCCTCCCCATGAGTTACTTACGTCTGTGGAGCTGGGGCTAGGCAGGGACACAGGTTGAACAGCTGCGGGAAAAGTAAATGTGGTCTCTGTCTTTTCATTTTCAGGGGAGTCAGGATAACTGGACAGAGGGGACGTGGGCATCAAAGCCCCGAACCCCAACACCGTGTTGTATTTAGGTGGACGACCTACATATTAACAACAGGGAACACAAACAAACAAACAAAAAAAAAAAAAAGAAAGAAAGGAAAAATGATCTTACATACCTTTGGCCAGTGGTCCTCATTGGCTAGCGTGAAAAAGGAAATGATGTAGCACAGAGAGGAAGTTAATATAAAAGTTACAAGTGGAAGGACAGAAGCAAAGATTTAAACATTTTAAGAAATCTTTAAGTAGAATTTTGCAAGGAAAGAACATTTAAAAGATGTATTTCAGAAGGAAATAGAAATAAGCTCTGTAGAAGGTCAAAGAATCATTCCCACAAAAGCAGCATGGGGACACTTGCCACTCCTAGAAATGACGCTATTCAGTTTTTAGGGGAAATATGTTGGCATAAAAGCTAGAGAGAAGCTACAATAATTACTACTAAATCCCTTCTACTGTTATCCCACACCTCCCTATCTTTCTAGTGCCAGCATAAATCTACACAAAGGTTAAGTCCTTTATCAAAGGCCAACACTCACCACCCCCTACTTCTCTTCCCCCTTTTTTTTAAACCCCCTAATCCACAGATCAGCACTTTCTACCCTACTGGTACATTTTTAAAATTAGGCTACCTCAGGAACAGATCTGATTGTCTGACCCATAACTACTACCAGTTTTAACCTATCACTGGACTTCCAGTGTAACCCCCTCCAACTTCTCTGCTCTTTCTTAGACTTTCTCAGTCAAGTATGTTTGATTATGTACAACTCCTAAACACTCCTTTAGACTAGAAGATGTACAAAGTGTGTTCAAAACAGTTTTTATAAAATTATGAATGCAAAGCAAGCCAGCAAAAAACCCAGTAGGTAACCATCATTTCTGCCTCCCTTCTTCATGGTAATTTATGGATATGTAAACATAAAGGAGTTAAGATCTAGGAATAATTCCCCAGATCTTATGTTTACAGATTGTCAGTCTATACCTATTAACATGCTAAACCTTGCATTTAAGATCTGGATATGTTCCAGAACCAAGTATGTCCTTGGAAACAGATTCCTGATAGTGATATCCATGGCTGAAATTTCTGACACGCTCAGCACAATCTAGAATTAAAGTAAAGCTCTCAAGGGCACACGCTTGCGAAAGCTTTTCACTCAATATATTGCTCTATTAAATTACAAAACAAATGTATACTTCCAAATCTTTTGTCAATTGAAAATGTGTGGGACCAATTTGGTGCTGATGCAAGGTACAGGCTCACAACACAGTGTCAGGAAAAAACCAGAAAGTTTGATAGTCAGTTGCAAAAACAGGATAAGAGAGTATCAAGTATAAAAGCATACAATCATTTTCATTGATACAGTAATTGTTCACAATGAGTTCTAAAATAAAATTAAGAAATCATTACTAGAAGAAGAAACATTCATCCACAGAGTAAATGCAAAACTATCTCTCTATAAAATCTACACCATATAATTTTAAAAAACACATTTAATCTTATTAGAGGATGGCAGCAGAGACATGTCTTTTATTTTCAAACAGCATAGCTGCAGAAGTATCAGCTTTGCCACATTGCCTGCCGGACTAAAAAGGTATATCAGGAAGAGCACATGTCAAATGAATATCTAACTTTGCAGCCAAAAAACCCACACAATAATGGAACTGGTCAGTGCTAGGTGGGACTGCTTTTTTGTTGGTTTGCTTTTTGTGGTTTTTGTTGATTTTTTTTTTTAATTTGATTGATTACATTTTTTAGACAGCAAACTCAGGAGTAGAGAAGGTATTATGAATCTTCAAAGACTGCAGACAATCATCAAAAATCAGATGAA
The DNA here is from genome assembly GCA_013396755.1 of Sclerurus mexicanus. Classification (NCBI taxonomy): domain Eukaryota; kingdom Metazoa; phylum Chordata; class Aves; order Passeriformes; family Furnariidae; genus Sclerurus; species Sclerurus mexicanus. The sequence continues at coordinate 31,006 of VWZF01003055.1, forward strand.
GATTGTCATATAGGTGTGGTTGATGCCATGCACAAAAAACGGCACATGTTCCCTCATGCTGTTTTGACTCATCTGTTTCACCATAATCTAAGGGTTAACATCTCACCTGTTCTCCAGAGGATTTCTTCTGAATAATACTGCATATCTATATGAAAGATCATCTCTCACTTTAGGACAAGTGGCACTCTGGTTGCAGAAAAGTGCTCAGTATGAGCACAATAGCTTTTCTTGCTCAAGGTAGGTTCTTTTGAAGGACCCATCTCTACTCCCAGTGGGGAACAAGGCTTTTGCCACAGTAAGTTTCTTCTATTTGGGGCACAGACACTTTTTCCATAACCACCTTCTTGACAATAACAATACAATCTAGTCATTAGCAAGAGGATCTTGACGGCAGCTTCATACCACTAAATGATGTTCAAACATCTCACCTTTCACTTTTGTTGCATCTAGTGAATTTTTTTCTTTTTTTTTGAGAGTGAAACTGACATGAAACATTGAGCTGCCTAATAAAACATGCTATGCTAATCCCTAGAAGTCATGGTCTTTGTCTACCATGGAAATTTACTGGACAAATGAAGTACTGTAGAGTCCTTCTTGTTTTGCTCTTCAAATGAAGAAGGGGACTACAAATTCAATACGGAGGAAGATGCATACAGCAGGGAGACAGGTCTAAGTATACCTCACCTCTTTTACGTGTCCCAGGATGCATTGTGCTGTTCAGGTATGTGACTGTACTCTTCTTGCGCTGCAGGGAAGAATATAACAATTTTTGCTGGCCAACATTTTTGACAACAACTATATGCACTAGCTGAGTAACACCACAGTAGTCCTAAGTGAGATTACTAGCTTTTGTATTTTATGACGCACAGCTTCAAAAAGATTAGCATTTTTGCACTGCTTCTGACATCTGGACTGCTTCAGGTTGACACACAAACTGACCACCACATATTGCCATTTAACATCAGTTTTACATAGGAGAACGCAGAAAAAGATGTAAGCATTAGAGGAACACCCCAATGTATTTACTATGTAAAAATCTGAGGGTTACGTCATTGCAATAGCATTTTGAACTATAAAGGATAGCTTGCCTGTCTAGTTAGGACAGATATCTTAGGAGGTAGCAACACAACAGAAAGACATACAAGATCAGAATGAAAACACCAGCTTCCCCCAGCAAAAAATTAATACCTCAGGCTCAAAAACGGCTCCACTGTACACTGGATTTGCTGTTGTTCTTCTTTTCCTCTCTTGTCGCTTACTTTGGATTTCTTGTAAAACAAAGCACTCAGGTTACAAAACAATGGACTCAGAAATTATATAAAGTACTCAGAATTCCATTTGCATGTGAGGAGAGCTGTAAAGATTTCAACAGAACACCAATCATGCCCAACATCAGCAACTGTGTTATACTCCTAATTTCCGAAGGTTTGAAAACTAAGAGCTGACAAAGAATACAAATTCAGTGCTCAACTAACTAATGAAATGATTGCCATCCTCTTGCCAAGTAGTCCACAACTAAGACATTTTAAACTCATGGCCAGTGTAACTGGACTCTAAAACAAAAAGCCTCTGGTAACCTTGTTGATACTTAAAAATACAGTACAGAAATATGCAAGCCATTGAAATTACAGGCTGTCTCTCACTGTGTAGAAGTTTAAATTATAATACCAATTATAATCCATTAACCTGTTCATTACTAATTACAGCCCCACAAAATTATAAAATAAATGAAAAATCTAGAGGTAGGTTACAATAAAATTATCCATGTATTTTTGCAGATACAGGGGCTTTCCAGAAAGCATTATTATTGCCAGAGATTTCTTTCCTACTGTCAGAGTATACACTTTCTTCCCAACCACTCATCTCCACTTCATAAGTAACTACTTTGTTTCAATGTAGTAAGAGGAACAAAAAAACCATGCACAACAAACTAAGTTAGATGAAGAGAACAGCCATCCCAAAGGTACTATTGTGCATGAAAATACTGTATTTAATATAGAAATATTCTGGAAACCTATTTCCAGTTCAGAATGAACATGAAACAGAGAGCTCAAGAAACAACCTAAGGCATTTTTCCTACCTTCCAGGTGGTCATGAGTAACTAGTCCCAGAGACACCATGAAGGCAAGTTTCTGTGAGAGAGGAGAAAAAAGATCATTAAAAGTCCGACTGTTAGGATGAGCTATGTCATTTAGGCCCTTTAAAGGCTGTTGATGTGTAACTAAGCAACAAAAATGTTTTAAATAATACTTTGCTTCTATGAATCACTTTTCGCTCATGTATGTCTAACTGCTTCAAAAAGAATAGACATGAGAGCCATTTTCTAGACAGGAACCTACACTGAGATACAGGGAAACATCAACTGCTCATGATCACAGAGCTGGCAGAACTGGGAACAAGAAAGCAATGTCTTTACTTCCAGTCCAGCACTACGTGACTACTCTTAAAAAACGCAAACACAGTTCAAGTGCCACCAAGACATTGCTAGTTTAAGATCATTCTGCATCTATTGTGAACTACAAGGAGCAACTCTGGCTTATGTTTGCCATTTGATGAGGGCTATGGCTTTCTTAAAGGATTCTGATTTTAATGGAGAAAATTAACAGATGTAAAAATCAGACTTTGTACTGACAACAGTTAGTGCTCACACAGTAGTCAGTTTGAAACCATCTACAGAAACAAATGCAGCACAGCATTTAGCTGCAGTCACTTCCAAAGCTCTGCACGGCAGAAAGTTTTTAAGAAATAGCCGTTCTGGCCACTCTTTCACCCCAAACTAAACTGGACTAAAACCTGAGCAGAATGTGAATATACATGACTCTTTCCATCCTGCTTACCAGAGCAGAAATATTTTATAAAGCAAAACACAGACATTTCTTCAGCAGTAAGAGTAACTCCAGAGTCTAAAACCTCAAAGGAATGGAAACCAACACTGTAATCTAATCCCCCTGTTTGAAGGAAGTATCACAGAGAAATTATAATCTAAATTACAAAAAGAATCAGAAGCCAAATGCATTCCAGAATTGAAAAATGCAATGAACTGTATGTACTTAGATTTCTTATTCTGTAGCCTTATCAACTACTGCTGTTCAACAGGAATGTATGGAATGTTAAAGTTACGGAGTCTTGGAACAGAGGGAGAAAAATATTTTCTGAAGGACAGAATGTCCTTTTTTTAAAAGAAAGTTCTGGGTGTGTTCTGATACCTGTGGATTTTCTTCTCGTTTTGGCTTCGGTGCAGCAGGTGGAGTAACTGTACGACTTTCTGTTTGCTTCTCTTCTGTTTCCACATGTGGTTTAATAGTCTGAAAAGAAACAGTGTTCTCTCATTCAGTGATAAGAACGACTTTTTTCACTTTGACTATTAATGCAAAACAAATACTTTCATAGATACAGAGTAAAACATTTAAAGCCAGTAGTGTACTAACAAAGACTTAATTGAAGAATCAGATGTGAGAGGAATGTTAAATAAAGTGTTTTCATTTAACAAAGGATGAAACAGCCATTCCATTAGCCCACACAGCCGCACAAGAAATAACAGTCATCTTAAGAGTTAACTTCACTACAGAAATCACCGCAAGGTACAGGAAAACTGAGACACACTTCAAGAAAACTCATCCCATGGAAGACTTCCATGTTGAAACCATTCTGCATGGTACATGCGTTTCGTATTTCTCACTTCTCAGTATTCACAGCTCATAGAATTATGAATGGCTAAAAAACTGTCTCTGAGTCCTACAATCTCAGATGTTTCTGAGGCATTTTCCTCTTCCAAGTCATAATCTTCTGCATGACAGTCCTCAGCCCATGGCATAGTTGTTAAGGCTATGAACTGAGTGAGGTTATAAACTGAATGAGGTAAAGCTACAGAGAGACAAACTTTTTCCCTTTATGACATGGAAAAAATACACAGAAAAATTTATGTACTATTGAACCACCACCATTCTTCTGTTATGTTTTTCAGTAGTTGAATTGCCAGTAATTATTCAAAGAACAAATGAATATTGCTGACATCAAAAGGAACAGGCATCAGAATTTGAGTATTGTAGAAGTACAACTTCCAGTCACACAAAAAGGGCACACACTGCTGAGTAACTTGTGGAGTTACTCAGCTGAGTAACAGCCCTGAGGTATGCAAGAACCTATTCTTGTGACTTCATAAGCAGAATTGACCATGACCGTTATCTATCATGCACATGATTTTCATAATTTCCATAAATGATTTCAAAAGCAGAAAGAAAGTAACTTCAAGGCACATTAGTCTATGAAAGTTGTAAGTGACATATATGCTACTATTATCTACATAAATTATGTATTATATGTTATAGATAGTGTATAACATAGTATAAAATATTATACTGTTGTTAACATACAGTACACAAAAGAGTTAAAAGTGAAACAGAATATTGCTTTACTTGAACTGAATGGCACTGACTTTTAGATGCAATCCACACCGACTAATGTTTTATTTTACTGAAGTCTTTTCTGGAGAGAGGCTTTAAAACGAAACATTCAGAATTCTCTGTTTCTGAGGGTCTCCCTTCCCCTGAATCAATCCAACTATCAGACTTTAGGAGCTAAGTGAGACCATTTTGCCTCCAATTGCAAAACTTCAAGATCAAGGGGTCAAGGAAGAAACGGCTACATTTATCATACTAAATATCCCTACAATTTTGTGCAATTTTTGCCTTTCTTATCACCACCCTTTGAAAAACAAAAGGGATTAATATGAACATGGATTTCGGTTTGCACTTCTCCAAGATACAACCCTGCAATGTAGCCGGCATATGAACTACTGAAGTTAAGGCAGTAGGGGGAGCATAAAACACCGAAGCGGGAGAAAAAGTTTGCATGGCCCATATTAAAGGAAATGGTATCCCAAGAGCTGCAAGTCGTTCCACAATTTGTACTGTCCTTGGAAGTTGAGTATCTCCAGCACCCACTGAGAATCTCTCCCTGGCTGTCATCCTCACCAAACCTGCACAGTAGAGCAATAAGCCCAGTATCGTGCACTAGTAGACACTTCATCTGTACCTGTTTTTCAATGTTTGGTTTGCTGATCTGTACAGTCTGAGGTCCAGCAAGCCTGGTACCCGGTGCTGCTATCACGATGCTGGTGAGCTGTGCCATAGGGAAAGTTTTGGCTATGGTTGCTGTCTGCCCATTAACTACACGAACTGGATGTATGGAGTTCTGAGAGTTAGGTAAAGAGGTGGGTGTGAACTTTGTTGTCAACATCACAGGCCGCTGAATAAGCTGAGGAGCTGCAAGCATTGGAGGAGGCGCAGGGGCAATAGGAATGTTATTTTGGGCAACTGGTTTAGGTCGAACCTACAAAAATAAAAGAAGAAAAAAGAAAAAAAAGAGAGATTTGAATATTAGTATTTCAGAGGAACTTTTTTACTAAGTCTTCCAATTCAGCCTGTATCATCTACAGGAGGTTACTTGATTTTCTAGATAACGTAATTTTTAGCGCAGCATTCTAAGTATGCTATGAGGAAAAAAAAGCCACGTTTTCAAGCCTACTTATATAAAACCCATCCTTAACATTTGCATATGCAGTCACTGTCCCTGAAATGGTATTTGGATTCACAGACACATTGAATGTTTACTGCCAACTGCCTTAACTGTATCTAAATTAACATCTTGGTTTTGCAAGCCAAAACACCCATGTAATATTTACAGGCACAGCTGAGGTGCTCATGTTAAAAGTGTGTTTCAGGGCTTGATACTGAATCTCCAAGAAGTTATGAACAGTTGTTTGTGTCCTGAAATAAATAATTAATTTATTCAGCAAATAACTGTTACCTTTGACAACTCTATATATTATTTAAACATCGGCACAACCAATCTTGCTAAGCAAAAGAATTGAGATTATACATTAATCCCTCATTGAAAGTATGAAAGGCTACAAGTAAATGCAGTCATTTTCCTTCTTTCACATGACAGAGGTGCAAGAATCTTCGACAACTCCATCACCAATACTTTCTTGTTTCTTGTCCACTGTTAAATTTGTACTTTTGATACCATTACAGAGTAGAGAAGTAGAACACATCACTTTGAAAATAAAGCTTTTCTTTTTCTTATTTGATTCCTATTGTCCTATCTATCTTTAATACTTCATAAGCATTTTACCATGGAAAACTAGGTCACATTCCAACAGACCTCACCATTCCCAAATCTTAATCAGATACCAACCTATACTTTCCTTTTTCATTTTGCAAAAGATTTAGACTTTTATTCACAGCACTGCATATTTCTTACAAATGAAATAGTTCCTCCATGATTTTTTTAAGTAAAGAAGCAATCTGTGCCCTTCCTAAACCATAAAAATAAAGTAAATCACAAGTTTTACTGCTCAACTTCAAACAGAGGTCACTCTCTGTTGCAATACAGAAATATTTGGGAACAATCTAGAAACATCTAATTTTTCCTTTTTCATTCACGAGCAGCAAAAAACAATTAAAGCACTTTAAGTCCTTGGGTGATGCTTTGATTTTGCTGACACCTCTTCCATGGGTTCATTTCATTTGATGTGAATAAGACCATATATAATCATCATATGTGAATTTCATAATCACAAACTCATACAGGCTAGAAGGCAGCTCAGGAGGGTCTCTAATTTGGCCTCCTACTCAGAGAGGACCAGCACTAAATGCAGATCAGGTTGCTCAGGGCTTTGTCCAGACAGGTCTTATAAAACTTCAAGGATGGAGCTTCCACAATATGTCTGGGAAGCCTCTTCTGCTCCTAACTGTCCTCTAAGAGAGAATTATTTCCTTACATGCAGTCTAATCTTCCCTGTTCCAATTTATGTCCATTGTCTATAATTCTCCTCCCAAGCACCTGTGACTCCATCATCTTATCTCCTTTTTGGTAGTGGAAACAACGGTGCTGTTAGGGTGCCTCCAAAGCCTCTTCTCCAACTGGACAAGCCCAGATCCTTCAGCCCCCTTTACAAGTCATATATTCCTGCCTCTTACAGCTATCTTAGTGGCCTTCCTTTCCATTCTTCATTCAAGTTTATCAACTAGGAATTCCAAAACTGCATGCTGTTTATCAGATCCAGTTTTATGACTGCTGAGGAGAGATGGATATTTTCTTCCTTTAATAATCTACTGGCTCTGTTCCTGTTGGTCCAGTCCAATATACTGCTAGTCTTCTTTGCCGTTAGGGCACGCTACTAGTTTAGCTACTGTCAACCAAGGCCTTTCAAGCCATGCTGCTCCCCAGCCAATCAGTCCCCAGCCTGTGCCTGTGCAGGGCTTAGTCCATTCCAGGTACAAGACTTTGCCTTTTTCCATGCCGAAGCTCAAGAGATTCCTGCTGGCCCATTCCTCTGTCCTGTCTAGGGCTCTCTGAATGTCAGCACTGCCCTCAAGAGTATTGAGTGCACCCTCAAATTTGGCATCATCCCCAAAGCTGTTGAAGATGAATTGTCTTCTCCAGCAGGTCACCAATAAACACTGGCAGTATTCATCAGAAGTATTTCCTATCTAGGCTGTAATTTCTTTCTTCCATTGTTTCTTCTCTGTATACTCACCTGTGGAAGAAAATTTGGACGAGGAGTAAGTCTGGGAGGAGGGATGAACTGCGGCACTTTTATAGGCTGAGGCGTAGCCTGAACCTGCTATAAGAACATAAGACAGTTCAGTAAGAGGAAAATAGCTTTGAAGTTGTTCAGCAAAATCAACATCCTGAATGTATTTTCAGACCTGATGCCCTCGGTTTTCCCCTCTGTAAATAATTTTTCACAGCAACAGGTTCTCATTTGAAATGTATTAAAGACAGCATTAATCTCACTTTCTAGTTCCTACACACCTTGCTTCATGAATTGCAGGCATCTTTCCTTTTAGTTCAACTGTACTAACTATTATGCTCTGCAATCTAAAACCATTTTATCTGAAGACAGTAAAAAACTCCTATTTGTTTTAATCATTAAAAATTGATTTTACAACCGACAGAAAGTAGTAACAGACTTTGATGCCCAGCTATATGAACCACAGTCCTTTCATAGTGAATGCCATACAGAAGAACGAGAGAGCATCTCATGCAAATGGTAAAGATCTGGAAGTTACAACTCTTTTAGCAGTATTAATGGTACTAGGAGGGGCTTTAAACACACAACTTGAAATTTTTCAACAGTAGGCAATTCTTTTGAAACAATTAAGATCTGAGATTAAGGCATCCTAAATACTTCCCTGTCTAACTGAAATCAGCCGCATGGAGCTGCCAGATGATTAACCACTGAACAGCACGACTAGCTATCCTGACTACCTGGAGAGATTCTCTGAAATTAATGTCCATATTAGTTTACACCCTTCTGTACTCCTGTCCATACACATAAGACAGCAATTTTCTCCAAAAAGGTCTTGTATGGATTCATGAATTGGATTGTATGGTCTTGTATGGATTCATCCATACATGGGAAAATATTCTGCTATTTTTTATGAAATTTGCCACAGAAACATAAATCATGAACTATTATTAAAACAGAATCACCTCTTCAAGCCTAAAGAAGCAAAGAAATGAAGCACAAACACAAAGGAGAGATGAGAGTGGTGCAAGGGATGACAGGAAAAGAGAACAGTAGAGAAAATTCCACTCAAATAGTCTTCTCTATTCCAATCACAAATATATGCCTCATTAGGAAGCAAGATTACTTCAATTTTCATCATTAAACTGTACTTTTTAATAAGGATAAATTGGATTTGTGTTTTGTGAAGCCATTGCCTTTACTTCAGAAATAAAATTTCCCTGTCATGATGCTATACAATGCCTGGTTTCCAGACTAAGAAGCCTGTATAATCCAATTATAAAACACTGGGTTTTTTTATTTCTAGGTGGCTAGCTATTCTAGAAAAGTGTGTGATGCAATCAAGGTACAAAATTTGTATTTCCAAAATATGTGCTTTTAAAGAAACAGTATCTGTATATGTGGACAAAAAAGTGCTGAGTGAAGACATGGTAGTGGGCAGAGACTATTACACAAAGGGGATGAGAGATTGATTGGAAAAAAATTAAAATATAAACCCAAACTGCTCAAATGAAAAACAACTGACATCTACTGTACCAAAGAGAAGAGTAGGAATTTTGCAGAACATAGCCACATAGATTAGGTAAGGGCAAAACAATCACTGTTGTCCCATGACTAACAATTACTAACAGGGGAAACTTTACACAGGTGATGATAGCACTGATTTAATTCTATAAAGCAAAACAGTAATAACAACCCATGTGGAGAGTAAATATTTTTCTTCATTTTAGCAATGTCAACTGGTGAAGACTCACAACACATCCCTACTGTCCTATTTTCTGTGCAAAACCCTATTTTTTTTTTCCAATAGTCCTCTTGTTACCCAAACCAACATATATCTGCATGGCAAACACACGAAACGCTTACCAAAGTTACTGTGTTTTTTGTCACTATTTGGACTGCCTCAGCTCCTGGCCCAGTGACCTTATTTGTTGTCTGGAGGTTGACTGGTGCATTCTGCGCATCAGTGCTGAGGACTGCTTTCTGATTGTTGTTGATAGCAGTAACCATGGCAATGGTAGGTCTCTGACCCACAACAGAGGCAGGCATGGTCGCAGTTGCTGCTTTCAAGACGAGAGGTAGTGTCTTAGTGGTGATCATAGAAGCTGTAGTTACAGTTTTCTAAGGGAAACAGAAAATACACTGTAAGAGACAGAGACACTCCGTATCAGACAGGACGTGGGTTGGTTAGTCAGAAACAATAGACAGTATGAGAAAGAAAAGGCAGCACTGAGCCTAGCTACCTGCTGTTCAGACAAGGACATTATCTTACAGCCCTGAAAACCGGATAGCTAGAAAGCATTCTCATCTGAGGCACCTGTTCAGTCTGTTTTAATCATCTGTAGCACTGCAGATTGATTCAAAACAAATTCCTGAGAAAATGACAATTAAATGTTAATGGCATATGCACTTTGGATCTTTTGGTTCTATATTATTTCCAAACATGCACTGTCAATATGAAACCTATAAGGGGAGGTTTATGAAACATACCAGCAAACTAGCTTCTCACCAAGTAAAACTCTAATTTTCAAACGGAAACTTCAGTTCCAGTGATCCTCACAATCAGAGGAAGAGGGGAAAAAACACTCATAAGTTGGTTTCTTTAAAAACAAAAATACATGTTTATCTTGCGCATCCCAATCTCAGTTTTAGCCACACATACAGTTATCTAGCACTGCGCTTTCTTTCCTAAAAGTATCAGTAGGGCTGTTCTGAAGTTTTAAGAGTTGGCTGTTTGTCTGTCCAGCTGCAGGCAATTAAGTTTAACTTCTGTGGAATGGGCTAGTTTTGGGACATATATGTGACATCACGGTTGCTTTTGGCCCATTTTAAAGAGTGGTTTTGAATCACATAATGCCAACATTTATCTGAAATGTCTGAGTCTGTTATGCCCACAAGTTCCAAAGTTAAAACAACTATTATTTCATAGTTTTGTTTGACAATGTACTATCTTCTAAGATGCTAAGAAAAGCAGACGTTACAAATCCATTCAAAAAGCAACAAGGTGAGAGTCTCCACATAAAACCAGAACAAAATGCAAACAGGAAACTCCCAACAAGTGACACTCAACAGAATGGCAAGCGATCTTATTTCTTTTCTCTTTGGTGTAAAAAATCCATTGCACCAATGACACTGCATCTTCAAAACAGTTATTGTCGTGATCAAATGCTCTTAGTACTAAATAACCACCACCCCCTCCTGATGTCAGTGTCAGGCTCTACAGAGTTAAAAATGGAAAACCAGGGATCAGGCAGTCTTTTCTGTGTTCTGAACATGCCTGATTTAGGGCTGTTTGATTCTAATCGTACAAGACCATTCTCTCCCTTTTAATAAAATAGTGTATTTTCAGTTGGACTCCTCAGTATTTTCGCCAATATTATTTCTTTAAGCAAAAAGACAGTTTACCTTCATACCTCTGATTTCATAACACTTAAACTATATCCCCTGTTAATTATGCCCAAGTATGAAAAACATTCACTGTATAATGCCAAATCAAAGGATAATTTATGCTTAAGTTTTACGCATTTATAAAAAATCCAGACATAATTAAATTCTACTTGTTGCAACATGAACAACTCCCTTAACTTTTTATCTGAGATCTAAGGGCTTCTTATTGACCTCTGCTGCACCTTCTCCAAAGCAACAGGCTCCATTCCCATAATGCAGTAACATTATTCAAGCTTTTCCAATGAGATGTAACATGGTATCATTTGCGCATGCAGTACATTCAATCATAAACATTTTAAAGAAAGGTGTAATCAATCATGTAAAACAACACTGACTCTTCCAAAGGGTTCTATTAAATCTCTAAGTACTCAGAGCATAGTTGCAGTCATAGAACTTGAATATCCCTGTTATTTTGCTGAGCATTCATTACCTTGGTTATTCTAAAAAAATAGTCAATCATGAATTCATACAGAAGTGGCATTCATAGTAAGTCTGCATTATTTCACACAATATTGCAATAATATTACCTTTTAGCAGGCTTGTTGTTTTACGAAAATTTTAAAAGCCCTTTTTACCAGACTACATTAAGTACATTAAAACATCACTGTTAAGGTGCCATATATTGATTCTTAAATTTGATTTCTCTGAAAATAATAATTGAAAGCATTCCCTTTACTGACATAGTCTTGAAAAATGTGCTATTTACAAAAGTAGGCACCAAAAAACTTTCTAGAGAGACAAAATACTTGACTTTCCTTTGCTGAAAGAGATTGAGAGGCAACAAGACATAGGCACAACCTTAGATGCAAAATGTGTGCAGAAACAAGTGAGGATACTTCAAAATTTTACCAATATAAATAAAAATAGGAAGGTGTTAAGAATAAAAGCTGGCTTCCTTATCCAAGTGACAGGACAACCTCCCTTTCACTTTGTAATTACTTTCCAAGTACTACTGTACCAATGGTAGTCAGAAGAGTGTAGCAGTTTTCTGACTGTTTCACTAGAGGGCTCTTTAACTTCGAACAAAACCTCAATTTTTACAACCCAGGAGATGACCTGGAAGTTAATGCATGAATGCAAAGTGTGGAATACGGAGGCACACATGAAACTGCTTTTGCTGTCATGTTTCCTGACTCAAAAACAGAGATCAGTGACATAGCTAAGAGTGATCCATAGTTTGCCCATAAATACTTTAGGACAGAGTAATATTTACTTCTTTTTTTTGTTTTAGCTTTAGAGATTGATGTTGCTGCTCAGAAATACATTTTCCTTAGTTAAATTTTCTTCATTTCTTCAATATTCTCTTCTCAAAAATACAACTAGCTAAGCCTCACAAATACATTTTAGAGTGCATCAATTTGCTGAGTTAATGAGAGAAGAAACAGTGCAACCATTTCCTCCGCCCCTGCTTTCAGGAAAAAAGAAAATGAGAATCCCAACTGGTCAAAGCTGTGGGTCTAATTCACTGCAATGTGCATAAAGTAAACTTCAGGGGTGAATTCTGCCATCTGCCTATCACAGTATACATGAACTCCTAGGACTGTATCAACAGGAAAAAAAGATCTCGCATACAGTTCTTTTTTACAGAACAACTCCCTGCAATTTCTAGCTGTTTTATTAGCACACTTTTGGGATTTTAAATATTTGAACAAGAGAAACTTAAAAATCCCCTCTCAATGGAAGCAGATAATTTTCTCTGTTGAGTTCTGGGATTATGCCTCTAATCCTACACTGTACTGAAATACAGTTTACCTTCCCAATAAAGACACTACTTTCTAAAACTTAACTCTGCAATTAATAACGTACACTTTTAGACAAATCCTTGAAAAGTCAAGTATTATTTCATATGAGTTACATCTGTTTAAAAAGAACAAAGCAGAAAGAAGAGGGAATTGTTTTCTTACATTTTGTTCACAGATCCAGTGGGCGTTCCGTTAGTCTTTTAAAAATAAAGGATTAAAATCATACAACTCACATAGTGTGTAAAGTTGTAACTGTTTCTTGAGACCTCCTGGGTATGGTTAGTTACTCATTCACACAACTATGGAAAAGTCAGGTTCATTTGCTAAATTTTCACTTATTTTTAGGAAAATAAAAACCTGTCACCCTTATTTTCTGTGAGATTATGATTCAACTTTTAAACACAACATAATTTTTTTGACTCACATAGGAGGTTATTGCAGAAAAACCCCATGAGATCCATATCTGCATATGCCTAGAAAAAGAAATTCATGCAGGTACACTAACAAGCATAAGTGAAAGTCTGCAGTTTTCTCTCCACACTTTTCCTTTTCTTTTTTTAATTTTTAGTGAACTCCACTGTTAGCAAGGAAAAGAAATATCGTAGCTTTTTACCTGTGATCCTATCACGTTTGGAGAGGGTGCAGTGGACTGCTGCTGCTGTTGATGGTGATGTTGCTGTAGCTGTTGTAGTGGCTGTGGCTGTGGTGTCTGTAGTTTGTTTTCTGACTGTGCCAATGGCTGTATTTGAAATTTACTGTCTGGCTGTTCCTGCTTCACTATCAAATTCTTTCGAAGCTGTTCCACCACTCTTTTCTACCAGAGAACAAAAACATAAACAAAAATGATGACAGTTATTTAGCTGCACATTAATTAGAGAAAATAATAACACCCAAAGATACATTTATTTAATGTAAATAAAGGACTGCTCAAAAGCTTAGTGAGATTTCTCTTTTTGGAATTTTAAATATTGGTGTTATCTAATAGGCACAGTGTAAAATAGGCCACAGAGGAGTATGGCAGCCCAGCAGGGTGACTTCACTGCCCTTGCAGAAACCTACCCACCAAAATTCAGCCTATTCACAAACCGCTGCAAAAGCTATTTAACCTATATTTACATTAGTCATGGTAGCATTCAGATTCCAAATCTTCTGATTCCTTCAAACAGGCACCTCTCCTAAACAGTGACAAAACAGTACTTTGGGTTGAAGCCTCAGAGCTGACTGCAAGGCAATGGGTATGCCATTTTGTACCAAACTGAGTGGAGAGACAGCCAGTTTGAGTGCAAAGTGGGGAACAGGAAGGGCATGGAAGTGTAGTCATTCTGTTCAATAATAGTCACCTGAAAAAGAATCAGAGAGGGCTACCTACATAGGAAGAAAACAGCCCAGATCTATTTCTCCCAGCTTAAAGGCTTCCTGTTACAATATAGCTACCACTAAAGTTTGAAGTAATTTCAAAAAGAGGTTTCTTCTCCTGGTAGCCATTGTGTATCTTCAGACAAAAAAACAAGACTTAAGAGCAGACCAGGAGACCTGCAGCCTAAGATACACGTTGCCGCATGGATATTAAAGGCTAGCAATTTATGTTCCTATTATACTTTACTGTGGACAAGAGTGAAAACACTGTGAAACTTTTTTTACCTTTTGCAGGCATGACCAAAACCAGACATTTCTTTCCTACACTCCAACCACCTCCAAGTCAGGACAGCTTTGAAAAGATTTAGCTATAGACCTAAGCCCTCTCGATCAAGAACACATGCACATTGCAAAACAATTGCACAAGGTTGGCTTCAAAATAGGACAATGAAGTCAACAGATGTGGTACAGGCTGAGAAAGCTGTAGTGGAAACAGAAATGGCCAGGAAACCTCTACCAGAGCCAGGTGCTGACAGTGGGTTGCCCCAAGCAGTTTCACTTACATGGAAAGGAAAATTGAAAAAAGAAAAAAACAAAACAACCAAAAACAAAACCACATTTTGACAATACCAAATGTTTTGTTTTGTTTTGAAGCATTAGTATGAAGAGACAGTACAAAACAGAGAGACAGAAAAAAAAAATCACAAAAAATCCAGCTTTTTAGTTGTAAAAACAAGCAACGGGAAAGACATTTTTCCTCAAATTTTATTCACAGAGAATTATGAAAGTCTGAGCTAACACAGTACCTGCTCTCTGCGTGGTTCTCTGTAGACTTATGGTCTCTTACTTATGATGAGTTAAAACTGCATGATGCCTTACTCACTGGCCTCTAGGCCAGAAGAAGATAATCAAAGGATCAGATTCCCAAATCAAGAGATTTGAGAACTGGAACTTAAGCCAAATAAAAAGCACAAGCAACAAAAACCCCACCCCTGTTTCATAAGGTTGAAATGCATGAGCTCACATGATTGACCTTTTAGCAAAAGACTGAATTCAGCAACTCAGAGGTACAGAAGAAGGACTGTCTGGCTTCTACAAAACCCACAGCCCTGGTTGAGGAAACACGCTCAGATCTGACAAGAGAAACACAAGTCCAACCTCACTGAAAATTGGAGGAGTTGGTGATGGACAGCACCATGAAGGAACTATCTTACACTGCATCCAGCAAAGTGCTAAAAGCTATCGAAGTCTAAAAGCTGTAAATTGTTTGTTCCCTTCTAGAACAGGGAGAAAATAATAGGAGCAGAGAAGGCATTTTCCTAATTGAGGTATTTTACATAGTTTTAAATGCCTGTGTCTATCAGCTCATTCATATATGTAATAACTGAATGACCATTTAAAATAGCTTTCTGAAAAGATCAACCATGTTAACATGCAAATCAAAGTGCCATGTCAGCAAGCAGATACAAGAAAAAACATTTCCAGAGAGTAACCTGAGGGGGAGGAGAATAGAAGGCAGCAAAGTAGGTGAGGAAATAATGCAACGTCCCTATAGAATACCTGCCGAAAAATGGACTGCACATACATTGCACAGGAGGCGGAAGAATTACCATACACAGCATGCACAGGAAGGGAGTTTTTGTCTTCCACAGCTACCTGTATGAAATTCAGGGATAATGGTGCTCCTCTACTCATTCCCTGAGGAAATCAGCAGCAATGGTCCAAGAACGAATTTCCATCTTGTTCTTCACAATGTGAGGAACATTGGTGAGAGGATGAAGAAAAAAATAGGATAGAGGGAGAGGCAGACTGGAGGACTCCTCTGCCATACTGCAACAGCAGGGCAAGAGCCAGCGAGGTCGGGAGCAGGAGTGAGGTGAGTCACATCGCATTCACATGCAGCCTGTTCCACCCCCAGGCCCGAATCATGGCCTGCAGAGCCAGGCAAAAACAAGCCCAAAGCACAACTTTTATTACAGCCTTGTGCAAAAACTGAGGCTCAGCATATTTGGCACACGATGGATAATGCGAGTGGAAAAACGTTGCTGCTCTGTAAGTCTTTGCAAGCCTGTTAAAGGCTGCTGAGAGCTGCCTGGCAGCAGCATATCCTGCCATCCATATCCATTATGCAGATACTAAATTGGAAGAAACATCTAATGCTTTTAAGATTCAGAGAGTAAATCTGAAGTTTGCACTGCACGCCAATTGCTTACGCAGTTTATTAAGCTGCTTCTACCAACTGTCAGTAAAAGTACCACACTCAAACTACAAGAAATCATTTTACTATTTGCAAGACTGTTGGGATTATCTGTTTGTAGTTATCAAGAGACAGAGTCTGAACAACATATTCCAAAGTTATGTAGCTAATCAGCAAAACCAGACTGAGTCTCTCAGGGCTGCACCTACACAGGAAGTCAGAGAAGATCTATTGCCATTTTCACCACTGTCCTTTGCTGCACCCTCCTCTGCACGGCCCCAGCCCACGCTGCTGGTCTGACACCACCCGGCTCCCACGCAGCATCCTGCTGGAACCACTGCTCTGCAGGCACGCAAGCACCCCGGCACGTGTCTGTCTGCAGCAATGTCAGCAGAGCCTCCTTTTGTAGGGAATTAAACAGGAGGACACCATGAAAGGAACTCTTGTCTACTGTCAGACTTCATTAAGACCGTATTTTAAAATTGTTCTTCAGTTGTTTGACTGTTCTCAATCAATTTTAAAGACAGTTTGTGCTGCAGGAAGTACAGACTGTATGACTGAAATTCACCAAGGCTGATATAAAGTCCTAGCTACATGCCTTAGAGACTGAGTGCCAGTGAGATGGAAGTTATCTAAAAGTACCACAGAACTCTTTAAGAAATATTCATAAAATTCTTTAAATGTAATCATTGCCATTTTTCCTTCCTGCTCCTAAGAATATTTAATTTCTTACTGACTTCAAAACTTTGAGATTAACTCGATCATAAACACATCATCATACACACAACATAACAGTTTTCTGCATGCCAAACAGTCCAGTTCTCTTCAAATTCCTAGAATAGTCTCTTTTTCTGCCATACTATGAATATATGAAAAGAATTTGTCTTTCAAGTTTACTGAGTCTTCCTCAAAACCAAACGCATTCAGAACGTGAAAGAATCAATAATCACATCCTTGCTTCCAAATTGCATTCTACCCAAAAAGGAACTGCTAGTTCTCTGCAATGGTTACTATCACACTACTTCAAAATCCATTTGTTGAACAGTGCCCCATAAGCACAACACATGATCTCATAGCTCTTGCTGTCTTGACATCTTTATCGCTAATCTCATCAAGAACCGCTCACACCACTGAGTTCACAGAGCCCGAGACATCTTATATGACCCTTTCTTAAAGATAATAATTGTAATCAATATTGTGACATTTACAATACCACTTTCTCATTCATGCCACCGGCCAGATTCTAACACAGCATTAGAAGATTATTTTGGTTTGATTAAGCAGAAAATAGATCTTCTTGGCCATATATCTGTGCCAAAAGATATCTCTGTGCTTATATAAAAACTATCATGAAAATGTTGTTATAGGATAAGTAAAGTCCTTGGAGCAAACTTCAAAGTTAGTAAGGTTTAAGGTTTTTATCCTTATTAGCTAAGTATTATTTCCATTTTAATCAGTCAACTAAGAAATAAATAGTTCTGTGAGTACAGCTATTTTTAAAATACTAGATCCCTTGTTATATTTGGTGACACATTTTCCTCTTTATCCAGGAAGCAGGTTCAGAAAAGCATCCATATCTAAAGAACAGTCTGCTTTTATATTTCAAAATCTATAAAAATTAAAATACATTTAAAAAATGAGAAGAAAAGTAGAGCACTAAACTTGCAATACATACTTTTCATATCACAAAACCAAGGCTGATGTGGTGTGAACTGCTCAACTGCCTGCTAGTGACCCACTCTCCTGCTCTCCCAATTTCAGGAAGTCAGCTATTATAGATCCTCTGTTACCTCTGCCCTCCAATGACCAAGAAACGGTAAGAGGCAGTGCAGACTTCAAATAACCTCCAACTTGGGAGTGGGGAGGATGGAGGGAATTTCACTGCTCTGCAATCTTTCTTTCCAGGCTTCATCCTCTCTCTTTGCCAGCCCCATTCCCTATCGCTATCCAAACCAAAGATACCAAAACTTCCATGGCGGAAAGACGCTAAAAGATTTTGGAGATCCAGCACAGTTAGTCTCTAATCTGCAAAGAGGGTGCATTTTGGGAACGCAATTTCAGAGTGGAAAGATTACAAGCAAGGAAAATAATTGTTCACTCATCTACTGTTTTAAGATGGTATATAAAATTTAAAATAGGGAAATCCAATTATAGAAATTGATGATGTAGAATCTACACCAGTAAGGAAAAAAACCCTGTTATGCAAAGCAGCTTGAATTAAACTCCATTGGAGGAATAATCAAAAGACTATAGAAATATTTTCAGCTATTTTTGTGGTTTTCCTGTATTTTTACGGAATTCTGCACCTCTGGCCATGTTTTACTCACAGAAGTTCTTTCTATCAACAAAAAACCCCAAACCAACTAATTAGAAATAATTTTATTTCGGGAAAATAGAGTGATACAATTTCCTACTTCTTGAAGGTGATCCAAGTGGCACCTATATGTTTCAGTCAGAAAAGGCTTTCCCGAGGCTTGTGCACTGAATGGAAATGTAGCAGTGGGACTGGGAAACCACCTCCACCTCATACTTGAATGCCTTACTGGGCATAATTAATGAAATGTGCACTATTTATTTTTACATTTTAAAAACCTGTTTTTAAGCTTTTGTTAAATATACAGATATCTAACCATACACAGTCAATGGCTGGATTGCCAACACTACAGTAAGTGTCCCAAAGAGCATGTGTCGCATTCAGTTCACAGAAAACACAGCTAAAAGCTGCACAAAGATATGAGCATTTCTTCTGCATGTCTAAAAGGTGTTGTTGGAGCATGTCAGGTTTACTAAATGCTTCTCCTCCCTCTGCTATGGTGGTCCTGTGGGATGAACTGAACAATACACTTATGACATCAGTGAGCACTAGAGATGGATCAAGACAGTACCGTTAATTTTGGTATGCCCTAAATTCAGGAGCTTGCTTTGCAGTCTTAATATCTTTAATACAATTACTGACTATGGCACCTGGCACCTTGTGTAAAATGGAATTTAAATAAATCTCAATTCCATAAAAGTCTATTTTGATGTTATGCCAGATAAATATTGTTAGATAGCACTGGCATAATGTGAAAAGTAATTTTGTCATTAAAAATGCTAGTAGACTTATTACAGTTAGTTGTATTTTAAACCATTTAAGATAATTACTACAGGTGTGATTCTGAAACGCACAGTTCATGCATGAACACACATATTTTGAAAGAGATGTGGGATATTTCCTTTATGATAGAAACATATCACTTAAAGTTGCTAAAAGTCATTCAAAAGTGGATTATGCCAGTTCATACATAATCCATGGGAAAAAGGAATGTTCATTCTTTCCTTCTTAACAGGGGAGAATGTGTATAGTTTGGTTTTTTTTATTTTGTTTAAAAATACAGTTAGAATTATAAATTAAAATGGCCAAAAATAGCTGCTGTACTACTCTACTTTATATGACTTCTTGATTGCTTTATTTTCAGTACTGTGTCTTTTACCATTTGCAGCACCACAAGACTAATTAATTTTTGGAAGGGAACGTTGTGCCATGAAATGCCTTATGTATCACTGTCTTCTTGTTTTAGAGTATTTACTTTTGCACAAAGTATGGTACAGAGATTGAACTAGCAGGAGCGGCACATATACAATGTTTTCCTGCAGCTTATATATTAAATAACTGTGATATCTAGCTTCTTACCCCAGCACTTATGTTAATGGAAAGAAACTTGCAAGAACGGCTACAATAATTAAACAATGAAGCAATTAATGAATGGGGAAATTAAGTGTGTGACAACAGACAAAACAGAACAGGAAAAAGAGTTAAGTGTAGTACTTTGAATACAATTAAGGAGGAATGGAATGAAAGGAATTAATTTATTTTCTTTTAAATTTGACAAGGGTTGATAAAGTCCATACTGCTTTAGATTTTTCTACTTCCCAGAAATACTTCCAAGTACAAGTACAAAAGCATATGAGGTTCAGCTCAACGTGAAAAGGCTTAAGAAATTAAAAAATTGAACTGCTGACCACACTGGCAAAGGTGCTCATTTTAATTATATCTTGCCCATCTTATTGTTCTACCCCCATTTGTCTGTTTCAGGGTGGAGGAAACCTCCTTAGGAGAAAAATAAAAAGTCATCTAGGCTGTGCAGAAATGAAACAAGGGTTCTTTTATACTTCAACATAAAAAAAAGTTTGTATGATCTCTAACTGAGCCTAATTTACTAGAAATGTGTAATGCGGTCCTGTAAAATCTGTCATGGACTGAAGCTTGGGATATAAAATCTCAGAACAAAAAATACTGTGGATTATTGTTCCTATGTAGGAGAACACACAGGAACAATCACCCCTATGGAAAAGCCATTTGCATCTACAGGCAGTAGCTAGTTATCTAAGCTAAACGTCTCTGCCAGGCTGGTCCTGCTGCTTCTCCTACCTCTGACTTACCTCATAACATGACATCCTTTAAACTCAATTTGTCTACATTAAGCAAACAAAGTAGAGCAATTTAAATTAGCAAACTTATTTCATGTTTTGGAAACAACCAACCTAATTAGAAGTGCACTTTCTAAACTGGTAACTGTTCATATTTTGGATAACCCCAGTGGATAGCCATAAAGTAATTTTACAACGTACTACTGCACAGTATCACAGTCCTCAACTAAAAATTAATCAAGCTTCCGAAGGGTTCTTGTTCATCCTCCAGCTATTCTCATGACTGAATCCCACCTCCTCTCCTCCTCACAAAAGAAAACACACACAGTTCATGCTCATGTGCTTCATGTGTGACCAGAAGTATCAGAGAAGATGACTAATTTTATTAAACCACAGAATGCAAATGTGTTCTTCTGTGAACAGAAAGATCTAGATGCTCAAACTATGTTGTACAATCCCCCATTAGTAACTTTGATGTTGTTACCAACATCTAACATTTTGTTTCCACAGTTGCTTTACAAAATCACAAACTAACACCAGTATTTTCCCTATGTCATCAACTAAATACTGTTTAGTGTCAATTCAATTAAAACCTCTCACTAACAACACCACATCACAATTCATTGTTGATCTCCACTTCATAGGCAGAATGAGTTATTAGAGCAAAGAGTCATAGCTTCACCCCACAAATGAGATATTTTCTCTTCTTTTTAGTCACTTAAACAGTATATCAAATACAGACTTTCTGTTCAGCTAAATATATCTGCTGCACTATTCTGTTCAGTTAACCAAGGACGATCAAAACAAAGAAAAATGCCTGCTTCACAGAGAAGACATCAAATTAAATCACTGCAGAAGACCCAAACTGCTGTCCTTCAGTTTTATCAAGGTTTGTGGATTAGACAGCAGTGACTCTCTGAAAAACAAAGCAATGGTTCCTCCTTACCATCCCAGTTTCAATGGTATAGGGAAGGGGACTTTGTCCCTGTGTTTGTTTATCTTGGCAAAAAAGGTACATCACTAAGTAAGGCTAAAACTACTCAACAATTGAAGATTTGCTGAACTTCCACCTCTCTTAAAAACACCCCAGAACAGGCACTTTGCCAAAAGAATGGAAAGCTACCTTTTTTGTTGAGGGATGCAGAGATACTGGAGACAGTTCAAAGGAAAACCATAACATAATCAAGGACCCAACAAATAGCGCTGTGTAATGTGAAGCTTACTGAAGCTCAGCATATGCAGTTTATTGAGAGGTGACTTCTCATGGAGTATAGATATTTATATACAGAAAAGAAATCCAATGATAGGAGGGTTTTTAGTTTCTCTGAGAAATGTAAAATGATGATTCTGTGGCTGTAAGTTGAAGATAGACAAATTCAACCTTGAAATAAGATGCATATATGGTTAAATGCTGAGACAGCCTAATACAAGAGGTAATGGCTGCCACGGTTTGAAGTTTCTATGACCAGCTTATACAGCTTTCTAAGGAAATGCTTAATCTAAGTTTCAGACCAGACTGTATAGTATATATGAGGGGAAGAGGGATCTGGGACTTGGGAAGCCTCTGCTCATTCTTGTCCCTTACCAGAGACAGTTCAAGTCCCTGTTCCCAGCACTCTTCTCCAGTACTGAGACTCCACATAAAGACAGCCTTGTTCTTTAGAACATGAACATGTCCAGAGGCACAACCAACCAGATATAATCACAGTTGTTTTTTCACCTTCCTCTGAAACACAAGATACTGGCCACAGCTAGAGAAAAGAAGCTAAGCAAAGTAAGCTTATCTTCTTCCTTTGATGCCTTTTATCATATGCCTTCTTTATATTTAGATTCTGTTTGATTTTAGACTTGGAATGGGAAAAAAAATTCCCCAGATCAGACTTTCTGGGATGCTTTTTCCCTTTCATTGCAATGCAGGATGTGAACTCCCTGCTAGGATTAGTTGGGCCAATTTCCCCTAATCAACCTGCTGACTTTGCAAGGGCCTTCAGAATAACCGGCAGGCTAATACAGCACCTGTTTTCTGAAAAACAAAGATGTGGAAGACAAAAACTTAGTACCCTGATAACCAAACTTTCCAATTCTCCCTGAAGTCAGAAGACACCACACAGGATTACTGAGATAGAATGTGATAGCCTCTAACATGCAGAAAGTTACTGGTTAACCTCCTTGTCCTTCTTCGAATTGATGTGTGGTATCTTCCTTCTGCTTCCTAGTTGCAGTTTCATCATTAAAGTTTATCATTATTCCATTCAAACAAACAAACAAAAAACCAAACAAAAAACCAACAATAAATCAGCACCGCACAAAACTTGCATGCTCGCGGAAAGACAAAAATATTTTAAGAATACGATAGTTTTCAACACACATACATAGCACCTAACTTAATTCACAGAATCAAGCATTATTATCCAATCTCAATTTATGTATGTAATCTTAAATTCTGTTTAGTTCCTGGAATACAAATCCCAGTAACTGTTCTTGCTTCTACCAGAACTCTTCCCTGTTAGAGTTTAATTCCTTGGTATCAAAATGCCTCAGGATGGTGCCATCACTTCATCCTGCAAGGCAATGGTTACACAAGATGTAGGCATGAAGAAGTACAAACAGAACACATAGGTCTTTCTGGACACCTCACAGGAAAAGGCATTTGAGACCTGTTACATAAGTACAGACAATATCCTGAATGAAAAAAAGTATTGATAGAGACTACACAAGGGAACATACACATTCCCATCCAGAAGTTCATCCGACTTCTTCACAGTGTACTTGCTTGTTTGACAGTCATACTGTCACAATTTTAGACTGTTAAACCTCTGCTCTAGGGTTTATAAAAGATCAGAGCACTTGTCACTCTCAGTGCAGGTAGAGTGAGATAGAGTGGTTGAGCAGTTCATTCTTCTTTCTAATTACACTCCATTAACCTTCCACATGAGAGCTCCCCTGTGCTTTCATACCAGCAGCACCAACTGGCTGTGTTTGATAAGGCTCAGCAGCGTTTGCAAGACCAGCATGTGTAACTGAAGGAATAGCTCAGCTCAGCAGACTTAGCAGAAACCGGGCTGAAACTGTTACTGAGCCGCAGTCATATTCAGCTGAATTATACACAGATGGACACCAGCCTCACTCCAGCACTCCACCTCCCTTACAACTCTACCTCTTGAACTTCAGAGATACATGATCTACCACAAAAAGCCAAATGCAGAACCAGGGAATTAATCACAATAGGGAACTGAGCAGTTACCACGCTTTCACCTCACTGCAGAGACCTGCCAAGAGAAATGCATTTAGAGCATTAAACCATGCAGGGCAATAGAAAAGAAGTTGTTGTTACATTATAATTAGATCATGTTAGTGTATGTAACCAGAGTACAGAGAAGGAAAATTACTTTTGAAATTTAAATCTTTTAAAATGCACTTTCAGTAACTGGGGTTGTTTGTTGTATGTTCTGAAGACCACACTGGTAACAAACAGCATTGTATTTGTCTATAACCTCCTCAATGGTGACCACATAAATGATAGGCTTTTCTAAAGAGAGACACTTCTTCGATTAATAATGTATTCTATGGGAGTTTTAAACTCAGTGCCAGGAAAGCTATTTTCCATGTGCATGAAGGTAGATTAGCATTTGTGTATACTCAGTAACAGTGTCAGCACATGCTTACACAGATAAAAGGGAAACAAATTTGGAAGGACGAACTGCAAACAACCGAACAGAATCCAAATTATTTTAAAAATAAATGTAATACTACAAAATCTGCACTTTCAGATTACATTTTCTACTCTCCATTGGAACTTTTAACTGTTTCAAATGACTTAACATAAAGCTTTATATAGAACTGGTCTATATAAGTGAGTGATGGTGCTACTCTTTTTGCTATTAGCATCATTATCCTTTCCCATCCTCCTGTTTTTTAACATACTGTGATACTCGCATCTGCATGTAACTCCATAAATAAATATAACTTACTTCTATGGTAAGGTTCCCAACCTTCAGCTAATATTTCAAAATGACCTCCTGTTTTCTAAGACCTGGTAACTTTGACGTGTCTGAAACCAAATCTGTTTCTACAGAGACTGGCTACAAGCCAAGCAATGAATCCAGCCCTGCCCTTGTTTAGAATGTTCAGAAATTTTATTTCAGAGTTCTGGTGAATGTTGTCAAAGATCCTTTCCAGTAAAAAGGAAACCAAGATGGCCCTTCTCTTAGAAAGGTAAACACTGCTACTGAACCCACCTAAAGTACCCTGAAGAGACTCTGTTTACAAGAGGGATCATTAAAGACCTTCAGACCGACTTTCTACATCTAAGCAATTTTCTAATAGATTTTGGACCTTCTCTCTCAAATTTTCTAAAATTTAATCTAAATATGTCAATTCAGTCTTGAATGCAATTTAACTTGTGCCATCTAAGCCTATAAAACATTACATAAATTCAGAATTTGTGGACGTAACCGAACCCAGTGACCCCAAAACTGTCATGCTGCTGAGGTTGCCTCAGGAAAGCTGAATAGTCAGAGGACAGTTAGTTCTTCCCTCTAAGATACATTTGCTCGAGGTCCAAACTCAAGTATCTTTATAAGAACAATTTTTTGCAGAATAATGAATGCGCTTTTTGGGATATATTCAATATCAACAAAGTGCAAGATAAGTTTTGTCACACATCATTTCTCTACTAAAGATGATGCTCACTCTTAAACCTAATAAATTTGAAACAAACATGATTAGGACACTGAAGAAAGTAGCCGTATCTCAAGTTCTGTAAAGATTTATCTATAGTGCTTCCATGCTGTAACACAACGAAATCTTGTTTGAGCTAAGATTAAAACTTTTCAGGTCAGGATAGAACTGTTAAGACTTTCAAAGACTGTAAGTGCTACAGATATAAAATGAACTCTGAAGAAACCTTCGATGAATTTCTATAATTCTCCAAGGAGTTCTCTGTCAAAGAAACATAAGAAAGAAAAAATAAGCTCTCCTGTAATTCCTCTTTATGCAATACTAAATATAATAAGCAT
Source organism: Sclerurus mexicanus (assembly GCA_013396755.1). Lineage (NCBI taxonomy): Eukaryota > Metazoa > Chordata > Aves > Passeriformes > Furnariidae > Sclerurus > Sclerurus mexicanus. The sequence goes on from VWZF01003055.1 coordinate 56,713, forward strand.
GGTTTTAGGGGAGACCAACATTTCTTCTTTGCCTCTGCAGGTCCATATTATATTTAAAGGGGAAATGAACTTTTTTCTTTTAAAAAAAAAAGATTAAACAAAAACATTAAACATATTTTCATCACATAATGAAGTGTGAGTTCTTTTTCACACCATATGTTTTACTTGCTACTTACTGCAGAGAACATGCAATATATTACCGGATGAACACATTTCATGCTACAAACTGGTCTGACTAGATAAACCTGCACTAAGAGGTATCAGACAGTCCTAGTGAAACTCAAAAGTATTATTTCACTGGTGTTCACTCAGCATTTCTTGTATGACAATTGAGTTATGAATATGTTTGGGAGAATTAGCTCAGAACACTCAGACTTCTAAAAATAGCACCATTGGGCCTCTCACGTTTTGCTAAAGACACCTATCGTATCTGTATCTGTCTCTGAGAGTGTAAATCACAAAACAGTAGTTTTCCTCCCCACGGTTTTGCACCAATGCAATTTTTTTTTTCCAAGGAAACACATGTTGCACTGTTGAGAAAAGCTGAAAGATTACAGAAACCTAGCAACTGAAACACAGGTTGTTACAGCAAGCCATCTTGCTTTGTGTCCTCAGGTCTGATAACTTTACTCATACTGGAATCTCAAGCTCTATTATTAACCCGGAGAACTACCTTAAAGCCACACTGCCTTTGCAACAAGAGTCTAATTAAAGTTTTACACACATAACACGTACCCTTTTAAAATCCTGACCATGAAAATAAGCCCACACATAACCCTCTTTCTCAGACAAGCTCCACAAAATGAGAAGCCAAAAGGAATTTCAACATTAGGGAACAGGTTCTGTGGGCTATGAGGTAGCAGGGCCACTACATGAAAGAAGCAGCTGAGAAAACATTTTCCCTCATATTACCTCTGAATAAAACAAATTGATGCTGAAATGCAGGGGTGCTTTGGGGAAACAAGCTTCAGGGTTTCTTTCTGTTTTCTAACAAATACAACAGAGCACATATTCAAGAAAATAGGGCACATTTATTTGTTTGTTTTGGTAAAACTATCCTCTATTGTAATTCATTTGGAGTTGAGACAAGTTGCAATCAGAGGAAAGAGGCTTTCAGAAGATCTATCCTACACACGTACACACTTATAACATTAAATACATGCAAGGGCATGTACGTAACTAGTGATCTAACTTCAAAAAAAAACACCACCATGACCAAAGGCTGAGAAAATATCAACCAATTGTAACAAAAATGTCAATGTGTGACAGGCATTGCAGAAATTAAACACGAAACCAAAGCCCCAACCCAGTGCAAAGATTTTAATGTGCAAACAGAAATACTTGACTTCACACTGTGTAGCTGGTATTCATTATGAGCCTTGAATGATTTTCATGGCAACTGTTTGGAGAATCATATAAATACGTTCATATCAAAACCACCCTAAACCCAAAACACGTTTGTCAGTTTGCATAGGAAGATAGTCAAGCTGTCATTGATTGCGAGGAGGCTCAGAAGAAAACAAAAAACAAGCTCAAAAAAAATAAATCAGAAACACAGGAAAGAGTAAGATGAAATAGGTTGGCACAAGCAAAGAGCCTGACACAGTTCAAGAAGCACTTGGATGATACTCTCTGGCACACGGTGTGACTCTTGGGGATGGTCATGTGCAGGGCTAAGGATTGGACTCAGTGAGCCTTATGGGTCCCTTCCAACTCAGCATATTCTGTCATTCTGAGCACTCAGAGACACTAACCAAAGAGTAGTGAAGTCAGACAAGCAAATATTAGTCATTTCTCACTGGCAGGGGAGGCTTGCAGAAGACAGCATCACATTTTATCAGACTGACTCGGGAAAAGGGGCACACAGCCTTCAGTCACACAGGCTGCTTTTAAAGCCCATTCTCACTGACACACCAGGCATATGCCAGAGTGACGTCTGTCATCATACAAGTAGCAGTGCAGGGAATACTTTGAGACTTTTTTTCAGTGTATTAGAAATAACTATTTCATTGAAGAAGGTCCATATTTCCTATACACATGTGCTGTGTAGAACTGACTGGTAAACCTTGCTTGATTTAACCCCACATACCCACATTCTTAACTGTTTTTCTTCTTTTGTTTTCCTGCTGGTAGGTTGCATGATTTGCTTGTATGTCCTGCAGGCCAAAAACCTAGTCTGCAAAAATCTTCTGAAATAGTTAACACAATATTGTGCTATGTAAAGAGTAATAATAATTCAGTGGCCTTTTCCTGCTCTGCATTGCGAATGTATTTATTATGAGCTAGACAAATAATGCAGGATTGTAGCATTCTGGCTCCACATTTCTCGTCTTCCTCTTCCAATTTACCAGAGCAATGACGAAAGAGGAGTTTTTGTTCCAAGTCTTTAACACTTACAGCACAGATGCTCATACTGCGTAGCTCTCCAAACTGGAGGATCCATCTTTTGCACAGGGGCAGAAACCGATTTCCTTAATCAATTTACAGAAGATCAGAAGCCTGCCCGGTGACCCACATTGCTCAAGAAACTGCACCAGCAGCGGAGGCTATACAGGCAGCTGCTTTTAGGCCAGCAACAGCATGCTTAGCATGAACAGACTGTACTAAGATTTTTCTCCCACACACAAAACCAAACTGTTCCTGTGCCCCCTTTGTGCTGACGGAGCCTGTCTCTCAGTTGATGAGCAAGTTGCTATTTAGAAAATTATTTCTCAACCTATTTTGGAAATCCACGATCATGTACAATTGACAGCATTGGTTAGTATTCAGCGGCGATTTCAAAGGTTCTTTGTCCTGGGGAGGAGACAGGACCATTCACCAGCATGCCGGCAGAACTGCTGAGTACACAGCTGGAGCGTACGTGGGGGAAGGGAAGTGGTGTATGATTTTGCAATTACAGCTGTTAAATGCATAGAGATTTGAAGGACGGTCACTCGGCATTTCTGCTACATCGCAAGTGGAAACTTTCAACATATTTGCCAGAATTATTTGGCTGTTTTTTCTTGTAAAAGGACAGAAGACCAGTGCAGAGAAATGTTAAGCCACATATACTTGCTAGATAACTGGTTCAGCCCCTTGCAGTGCAAATGATTTGCAGCAACATGCTCAGAACTCCTTATTAGTTAGCAGCCTGATCCAAGGCATCAAGAAAAGATAGAGAGGAAAACGCTGTGGACAAGATTAACCACACAAGCTTGGCTTTTTCATGATGCTTGCATTTTTTCTATTACTCAAGTGCTAGATATTCAAGAGAAACAGGGTGTACTATAACAACTGCTGCTGCAGGCCACAGGAGCACAAAACCAGTAAGAACCCTTTCTTTTTGGCTCTTCATAGGGCTCTCACTTGTACTAGAAAAACGTCACTTGGATGCCCTGTTTGCATTCCATTTCCAACAACAATGAGGAGGATGGAGGTCTCTGGTTTCTATGACAACCCAGACGGGCCACAATACAAGATACTTACAAATGTTCAACTGCGGGGATGCCAGATCAAATTAAGCTAGAGTTTACACTACTTCATAGAAACTAAAATAAAAGACAAAACCCAAACAAAACATGAATGTCAATGGAAGGATGACATTTCCTCAGTACATTCCAAAAGATTTCTGAAAGTAGATGGTAAAGAAAAGAAGGATTTTTCTTTATAAAAATAAATAATGTCGTCAATACAAGCAAACTGAAACCCTCAGTTACATAAGTAAATGTTTTCATTAAAACTCCACTACTGGAAAATTACCATAAGACATTAAAAGAAAAAAAGAGATCCTAAAAATAACATGACTTTATTAATTTACTTAACTCATTATGAACTGGCAAATTTGTCATCCACTGTTTAGTATGGCTTGTTTAATGCCATAATTTATATTTTGCGATATGGTTTGCTTTTGTTTATAAGAATAAATGAAATCAGTAATAGTGAGATATTTTAGTTAACACTGACAAAACTGCAAAAACATTTAATATGTGTTCTTAGTAATTTAACTGGTCAGTTGTTAAACGTGTGAGGTGATCTTACAAAGGCATTGATTAACTCAGTGTTCTGGGAAGGCAAGTAACTGTAATAGGCCAGCCAGTTTAGATAAAGAGTAAAATAGAGTAAAATACCTTCTGAAGAAACACCTGAAAAAGCTTTTTGTAAGCTTTTCAGATGTGACATATATAGATGTGGTTCCCAAATCGAATGAAGTTAAAGAATTTCCAAATAAATGTGTGTTTTTAGGCACATTAATTTGAAAAACCTTTTGCCACAATCAAAAGTATTGCCTTTCTTTCTAGTCACTGCCCTGTTTCAAGTTACTCTCCTCTATTTCTTCCAACTTAATCATCAGGTAGTTATAGCATTCATTAAATATATGATAGCCAGTAAGGCTCACATTACAATAGATAACTGTGGACTTTTAGAGGCCGATGTTCTTTGGGGAGAGGAGTGGGAGAAGAGGAGAGAAAGGCTTAACAGCTGTGCCCAGTCAAAGTAATCCAAAATTAGAGGGACTGTAGCATTTAAAATTGGAACACAACCTTAAAATCTGCATCTGTGCAGCTGTTGTAACATTTTACTTTAAAACTGCAGACACACTCTCTTCATCAATCATTCCCTTTGCAGCACCGCTAACCAATATTATTTACACAAGGATTCATCAGTCTGGCTTCCAAGTGCCACCTCATCACTTGAGCACCCAGTGCCATTTCAAAACAACCACCCCTCGCACAGGTTGGCTGAGCCTCCTGCTGATGCCTGAGTCTCTCCCCCTGTTCAGTGTACAAGTCAGGACCCCAGGACCGTGGATTTAGAGAACGTGCCTAAGCTGAGCTCCGAGACACCCAGATTAGCACCTTTCCTCTCACAAACTCTCAGAAATCCTCTTCCTTCCTCCTTCACCCCAAACCCTCCCGTTCAAAGCTGTCTCCCCTGAAAACATGACAGCTTGGTGCTGCAAAGTTGCTGACAGGAGCACAGCTGGCACACGGCATGGCAGGGTGAGGCTGAAGAAAAGCTGCCTGCTCTGCCATGTTTCCCTCGGCCTGTGCAATGGCAAGCGGAGCCAGGGAGACACACTGCGGTGATGGTAACAGCATTTCAGCAAGGGTGCTGCAGGGATATGCAAGGAGCAAATGCAGAATGACCAGAGTGCCTCAGTACTGCAGGGTGAAGAGCTGAGGGCTGAAATTACACATCTGTAATAAAAATTGAAATACCCAATGACTCTGCACAGCTAGTGGGAATTAACTGGAAGTGAAAAATTAAGATGCAGAAAAGTGAGAAAGGACATAGACGGGCGTGATTAGCCTTAAACTTGGACTATGCTGCTTAAACTTCAGCTATGCAGCTGGGCCTGTACAGCCATGTCATACAGGTGCTACCTGTGTTTCACACATTAAGCAGAAAAGAAGGAACAGCATAATGAAAAAGAGAATTTGTGAAGTGCTAATGCTTACTAGAATTTTAACAGTTTAACAGGAAGAGCAAAACGGACTGAAAATAAGTAGAAAGAAGCTATATGTTGCAAGGGATGGTAGTGTTGCAATGAAGAAGCTGCTTGATGTCATACAGTTACTCTAATTATAATTCACTGTAAGTATCAAGACACTGGGACAAATAATACAGCCAGTGACTTCTTCCTCTCACAAACTCTACTCACAGTCACATACCCCAGACATTTCAAAACATGAACTTCTACTCTGCAGTGATACTGCACAGATGAAAGTTGGACTTGCAAACTGCGCAGCATACGCTATTCCACTGGCTTGTTCAACTATCAATTTCCATGCAACCACAACAGCATAACTGATTACTGACCCCTACAAGGAATTTGTACCTAGAATGGTATTCGACTCTTCCAATACTGTAATTAAAAAATAAATAATCTCTTGTCCCATCAACAACAGAAGTAGACTAAGTAATGCTTGGCACATGCCCTGTCTTCACAAATTCCAGACAGTTTAGACTACTTTTTGCACAACTGAAATTAGAAACCCTGATCTGACTCCCCAGACAGAACATCTCTCCCTCAGCTCCAAAGATCCCTCTTTTACTGCCCCATTACTTGTATGCATATATTGCTGTTTGATACTATATCTGTCCACCACACTCATCCCCCACTTTGTTGATAGCAGCAATCACTTACAGATGCCTGTCCTGTTGCTAGCACAGGCAATACCATGCTGCACCTCTGCCCTTGCTGACATTCAGTGTTTCGCAAATACCACCCACGTCTTCCTCTCTGAGTGACAGTTTTCAACTAAATCTGAGTGTCTGTTCTCAGTGTGTTCAGAGTTTGAAACACGGTTTTTCCACTTTGCAACTATAAAAGGCTTGTGCTCCTGACTGTAATTTCTTAGAATCAAAGATATTATCATTTCCTTTGCCAGAGTGACAAAATTCACAGCAGATCTTCCTGGGTATATATGCATCTTGCCTGGTTGGTTATGAACATAATAGAGAAATAAAGGTGTTAACTCATAAAGCACCTAGAAAATCCCCTTAAAACAGCTCTGCCATAGATCCAGCTAAATATTTCCAACTTTGAATATTTTTTTGACCGACTTCAGTTTAATATCAAAGTATTCACAAATAATGCCTACAGACTAGCTCCAGCATCAAAGGAGTCCTGAGTTTTGCTGAACTTAACTTTCTGCAAAGGGCCAAGATACTGTGTTAAAATTTCTACACAATATTGTATTGTTAACATAGTGAGTTTCATCCAGAAATTACACACTTAAAGGGGAAAATCAAAAAAGTAAATAATCTCTCATGGATTATTAAGGTACATGAGACTAGAAAACTGCCAAGGATTTTTAGACTTCCACCTTTTCCATTGTTTTGACTTTATGACTACATTGAAATACAACCACCTGTACAAGAAACTAAAGCAACATGTTTCTTAGCAGGGGGTAAAGGATAATTTTAGAACTAAACCAGTAATATCAGTCTTGAAGATGCACAAGCAATGAAGTAAATAAGACAACCTCTGTTAAATTCACATTTAATTCACATCTAAAACAGATGAAATACATCTAAGTTTGATGAACAGAATAGGATGAAACAGATGAAAAGCAGATAATTTACTTGCTTCTAACAGGCTTTTTACAGACTAAAACCCAAAACATATTAACATCTATAAGTCCCAGAATAGCTAAAAGTAAGATTTCCCGTGCCACAACATTTAAGTGGTTGCATCTGTAGAATGCATCCTTCTCTGGATGTGACATTTTTCTGAGGTTTCAAATCTATGCTTAAGTTTTCACTTACGGGAAATCTTAATAATATTGACACCAAATCGATATTCTTATTTGCAGTTATGCAAAGTCTTAACATACTGAATGAGTAAATATTGTCATAAGACAGCTAAATACTTTTGCTGCTGTATTTTGTTCATAACCCCAATTAGAGTACCAAACACTTCTGCCTATTGTTTTCTGCTTTTGTACTTTTTTTCCAAATCTACTCCATTATACTATGCATGTGCGTACTGGAAAAACTTCTGTTCTCAAAAACTTTCCTCTACAAATGTTTCTGTATTAATTTTCAATTAATTAGCATCAGAATGGTCTTTAAAAGTAAGAAAGCTGAACACTAACAACCTGTCAGTAAAAAACAAGCACTAAAGATAAACTCATGCTGTTTAAACTACTGGCTGTTCCTGCTCCATGCATCTGGAAGAATTTGCAATCAAGGGTGTTTGCACTATCAGACTAGGAATTTACTTTAACAGAACACAGAAGCAGGAACCCTGACATTCTCAAGAACTGGTCTTCCAAGAAATTACCTATTTAATGCACATGAATAGGTATTACAGATAAAAACTGCCCCCTTCCCCAAAAAATGTGTAAAGTTTTGCATTTTTTAAAATGAGCTGAAACTGATACAAAACAAAAAATTCCAAAACCTCACAAATTTAGCTCACACAGAATTAAAAATAATGGATCGGGGCGGGGAGGGGGGAAGGACCAAACACTCAACCGAACCAGCAATGAGTAAAATGCACCTCTTCAACTTCACTTTTCTAGTGGCCAAACTACCAAAATGGTTAACAAATCATTCAGTCGTTAATTCAGTTACTATAAAACTTTCTCCTTCTTGAAAGATAACTGAGAGCATTCCTGTTTCAACAGCGCAAGACTGCGTTCTACCTCGCCTTTCCGAAACCCTACCAACCGAGGGAGACCCGCAGCTCCGGCGCTACGGACACCACTGAAAGCTCGCCGCCGCCAAGCCGGTGTCCGCAGCCGGGAGGGCACGGCCGCCACCTAGCGGGCTCGGCCGGCGCCGCTCCGCATCCCTCCGGCGGCGCTCGGCACGCACCACCAGAGGCGAAAATCTGCAGCAACATAAAGAGAACCCCGCCACTGTTGAACTTACATTCCTACGAGTTTTTTTCCGATCTCAAACCCCATCGGAAGCTGTCTGCTGTGAAACTGGAGCGCTACTGTAATGCTGCAAAGTTTTCATTCATGCTCGTCTCCTAACAAAGCTGTTCTAGATTTAACTCTGCAGTCAGCACTAAACCTCTCTTGTGTGACATTATTTACTCCTAGTGCACATTATGGCATTTGTGAAAGCTCTAACAGAAGACCGAACACGACTTTGGAGACTTCCATTGCCAGTCCCACTCCAGTTGCTGTGTGCTGCTCCAGTGGCTCAAGGCAGCTGGAAAGCCAGCAGGAACAGAGCCCAGGGACCCCACGAAGGTATCCTTCCTCAATGTGGCACAGCCGGCACACAAGCTTGGGCACTGTTCACTGCCAGGCACAACCAAACCTGACCTTTACATCCAGTCTCAGACTTGTCCACCCTTGTGGACAATGGAGCTACAGCCAAGCACGGGTCCCACAAAAGGCTTTCAGGCTCCTCCAACTTTGAGCAAAGTCTGGTCCAGTTTCATCTGTCTTCAAATGAGAAGAACATAACCAAAACATACACACACACACACAAGGAATGTGAATAAGCTAACATTACAAGAAATCTGGTTCTGCATTTCTGTGAGTTATGACAAAGTATGATTTAAATGTGCTCTGCGTTACATATCACGATGCATGTGTGATGCCTGACATATGCCAGGATGCCTGAAAACAAATACTCATTTCCACATGTTTCTAACAGCAATCTGTTTAGCCACATCCATGCACACAAACAGCTTGACATAAGAGCAGCAGACACCTCTACTGCTGGTCTGACAGCCAGGCCTCTAACAAGCACCACTCAGAGAAGTACCAGTACCTGTTATCCAACAAGTACTCCAGACCTCTCCAGCATCACACGTTTTAATGGTTCAGATCTTGAGTCAGTAAGTCCCCTTGACAGCTACCTCTGCTAAGCAAAAGTTGAGAAAAATGGTATTCTACAAAATAGGTGGCCTTAAGGAAGGTGCAGTGAACTCTAAGGCAAGGAACACATGCTCAATGCTATTCAAATATTGTTCCATTCTAATATTTTATTATTGAACATGGACACAAACCAACTCATAAGGGTGATGAATTATTTCTTTTGCCTTATAAATGTATTAACACAGATTGCACAAGGGTATTTCTGCAATATCAGACATGAAACACAGCCCCAATACAAAAGAAAAAAGACTCACCTGGTCCAGCATTTAAGATGACAGGTCAAATCCATATATTTGACTGTTCTGCATAAAACCACCGCTCTAATCTGGTGCTTCTACTCAAAACAGGAGGAGATTCTAGGAAATCCAATTCACATTCAAATGCTACTTTAAAAATAGCTGTGCTTTTGGCAAACATACCAACAAATTGCTTTTGTTCCTTCTTCCTCTATTCCATTAACTCAGTCAAGATAGAGCCATGCTGAGAGCTAAGGAAAGACCCTTGTTTCAAACCTTCCTGTAATCCACTTGCACAAGGACAGGAAGTAGCATATTTATTGTGATAGCCAGTAGCAAAATCTGTTGTTGGTTATTCGTTGGGTTTTTTTCCTTAGTTTTCTTTCACAAATAACTGTCAGATTTAATCCACACGAATATTTCCTAAAAAAAATCATCATTGACAAAAATACCATAACTGAAAGTACAAGGACATACAACAGAAGACAGGTGTTGGAAATTTCAGTTGCTTCTCATGTATTTTGATGATGTCCCACACACCATATGTCGCTGTGTGTGGAGGCTCAGACACGCCACCCTCCACTGTCCCAGCAGCTCTGAAGGAGCAGAAGCCCAAAGGGCTGATTGGTCACCAGAAACTCCAGCATTGTAGAGAAAAAGAATTGATTTTTCCTAATTTCATAGTTATGCTGCTCCCAGGCTTTATAAATAAAACAGTTAAACGTATCCAGGCACTTATCTAACTCCTTCGTTCCTTTCTCCTGACATTTTTGCACCATTTCCAGGGGAAAAAAAACCCAATTGTCAGTACAATTGTTTCATATACTAAGACTTTAATCTTAACTAGGTCTTCTGGCTGTTTACATTATTAAGCAAAAATAAGCCTTTAAAAGTTTGAAGAGCTGAGCTAAACTGATATTGGTGAATGCAGAAAGATTGAAAACACTAAACTTTTTATCCTTCAGTTTGGGTCTGAACACATAAGGAGGAATATGCTACAAAAAATTCTAGATAAAATTAGAATCACGTGAAAAGGAAGTTTAAATAAGGAAGGTGCAAGGATGAACTTAGCTAAAAATAACAACATAGTAATTAAAAAAATGTATCAGAACACATGGAATCAAACAGAAATGTAACAATTTTTGTGTCTCCAGAGAAGAACACCTCTTTGCTTAAAACAGAAGCACCTTTTTAAGAAAGCGTGGAAACAGAAAGAAGAGAGGTTTTAAAAATGAGAATATCAGATTTTGAACAGAACACTCTGCTAAACTGTTTTCCAGGATACTGGTGGAAATCACTGCTTGAAGAGCCTTACTCCAACAATCTTGTTTCAGGAAGCTACCATTTTTTTTCCAGTACATTACTGACTTTCTGTGGTGTTATTAATAATTAAACTTTTCTTTTAAAATAACTCATTAATATTAACTTTGTCTAAAATCTTCCTGGAACCTAACACTTTTAAGGAAAATAAAACAGTAAAAATACACTAACCACAACAGTTAAATAAAAGAATGTACTGAATTTGAGAAAGAAGTTACTTCTTGTAAATTCACTTTCCACAATTCATACTCAGCAACGCAGTAATAATGCTGTACAAAAGGCATTTTCAGCCTTCACGTTTTACACCTATGAGAAATGGAAAAGCAATGGCAATTTACCAACCCAATCTCCTTCCTTGCTTTTGCTTCCTCTAAACTAATAGAAAGATAAGAAAGTAAAAAATGTTAAGTGAAACCATTGTATGTAAGCCTCAAACCTAATAGGCCAGCGAAGCCGCTTGTCACCACCTACATGTGAAATGTGAGGAATAACCATTAGTACTGAATTGGATCCAAATGAGCTGTCATGCAAGAAAAGCCACTCTAGCTCCTGGAGCTACCGAATTCCAAGTTACTTCATTCTTACTTTTCTAAACTTTTTTCCTACCAGCTAGTGCAGCACAGCTCCACATTGTGGAACCAAATCCATCATCCTGGCTACATACACGCAGACTCGGATGACCATGCTAGGCACCTCCATACCCTACACAGTGCTTAGGGAGAGTTAACACAGAAGAAATATTTACGACACCTGCAGTCCCATTAGTCCAAATCTGCCAGAAGGAAATCCTGAAGAGAGAGAATGCCTGAAATCCCATCTTCTCTGCACACTTAGGCATCTATTGACATTACTCCAGCAGTGCTTTGGCTGCACAAGTCCTTGTGGTTGGAGAACTTGCCCAAAAAGTGACAGATGATATTCATTTCCCCTTTCAGCTCAAGATAATACAAAAGTACATCTCTTTTCCCTAAGAGCTTTCTAAGAAACTGGTAGCATGGGAAGTTGAGCCATGGATACTTCTTATCCCCTACTCTTTGCCTCAATGTAGAAAATAACCTAAGATTCATAGGGATGGAGTGAGAAGGGAAAGAGGAGTATAAGGAGGAGGAATTTCTCAGAGAGAATGCTGGTCCCCACATCAGCATCTGTATATTTTAATTTTGCATTTGAAATCAGCAGATACCATACATATGAAGTATTGCCATATAGTCTTGCTTATCAGGACCTCCCCTCTCTTTCAGTCCACTGCATACTGATCATAAAATTCCATCTTCTACAGTCATTCAGCCACTGCCACATCTCCTCCCTTGGAGGGAACAAAGCTCTGAAAGACATCCTGGAGGCATATTGCTACCCAGATTCTACCAAGAATCACATGCAAGGGTTTCAGCCAGATTTCAGTTTAGTGGGAGGACTGTGTCTTGCGCCTCTATCTGGAAAAGTTACATGTTACCTACAGGTTCTATCTGCTCCACTAGAAGAATCAATTAAATCAATATTATTCCTAGGTCGTGTTTGGATTCATTTATTAACTTCTGTATCAAATATTTCTGGCATCTTTATTTTACTTTCTTATTGATACACTGTATACAAAGTAATAAAACATTGCATACAGACTGTACTGAGGAGAACCCTTAGAACTTCTCTAACATCACAACTCAGAAATTCTGGTCTGCAAAACCCACATTCTACAAACTATAAGCAGAAGGTGACTGTGTTGCAACAGGCACAGCATTGAACTGTTTAAAGCCATTCAAATAAGTCTCAGAGCCTTTTTCCTTAAAAATATTTTCTACCCTCAGCTGCCTCAGAAAAAATAAAAATGAGGTTGTTATTCATGGCTAACTATACCTTAAGACTGCAAATATTTTCCCCCATTTTTTATGGAGAGGAAAAAATGCTACAAAAGATGACAGAATCCAGCAAAAAAGCACTGTCAGATGAGTCCAGCGTTTTCTCACTTGCATTTTGCCTGTAACAGAGTCACTGCGCACACTCGTGTAACACACACCACTAACTGCTGTTTCCTCCCCCTCCAAAAACCTTCTTACCAAATGAAGAAAGCCAAAGTATAAGTAGCACTTTTAATAAGAAGCTACTGATAAAATGCTGAGGCCTTGTCTGTACAGGGTGGCTGACCAGCAGGTCACAATGATACCCTCTGCCATTCAAGCTGAGGAACAGCAGCTGCTGTCTCTTCACAATGTGTACAAAACTTCTTCTGAGATGTCTATCATATCCACTAATATTTTCTAAACCTCTTCTAAAAGTACCTTGTCAAGTTCATTTTCACACTGAGGTGAACTCCAGTACCACAGCACAGCACATAAAACCCACTTAAATCAGCTACAAAACTCCCAGACATGTATGCGGACTAGGAAAAATCCAAATGTTGCCTTTTGATAATTCACAGTATATTTATTGCATGTTTTGGATTCTGAAACACACTACAGTAACACACAGTTGCAGCAGAAATTACTACAGTTTCCCAAACAATTATAATGAATGTTTGTGTGCACTTATGTAGATGCTCTGAGTAACTTCAGGTAGACAATGTGAAGGCAGTAAGAATAATAATTGAATGCATGACAGAAGGGTAATGTAACGCTTTCCTTTTCCTCATCTCCAATAACCTGCAGGGGTCCAAGCCTGCTTCTCACAGACATGAGAAATTACAATAACATAGATCAGCGCAGGGCACATGGCAAAAGTTACAAGACTTACCGGGACAACTGCAAAACTAATGTGTATCAGGTGTATCACATGTATCTGTAGCAAAAGCACATTTCACTGTGACAGGATCCCAGTTAAGGCTACAAAAGAACATGAAGACTAAGGAATAATTCAAAACTAGACTTCCAGAAAATATGGAGAGGCCAGTATTGCCTGTTTGAAAGTCAGTTCCTAGAGGGAAATAACAATGTTTTGAAAGCCCAGGCCTATCAATGACTGTCAATACGTATTTTGACCTGGGATACATCAACACAATATTATTTTTTTAAATACCTGGTTTTGAAATTCCCCACATGATATCAGCTCTGTCCTTGATGATTAAAAATTAATATAGCTCCTTTGTGTGCTTGTTATGACATACACATTGTATTGTCTGAGGGTCAACAATTTTTCACTTTAAATAGTTGGCTTTTGCTTTAACTTCTCGAATATACAGAGAAAAGATACTTCTCATGTTTTTTAAAGCCTTCTGAAGCATTTCTGGGGTGTCAGCATTCTCATTTGCCACTAGAAGCTCTTTCTGATGAGCTCAGGACTTCAGCTTCAAATCAAGTCACATCAGAATGACACCAGCTGAATATTAATCAGGATAGATGCACAAACAGGTGTGACAAAACCATGCTGGGACTAGAATGTGAAATTCTAATTCATATGAAGCCCCCCAAAGACTATTCATTTAAGTGCATCCATTAAAAAAGACATAAAAATCTATCAAACATATTGAAATGATAACATTTTTCACTAAAAAAGTCATACACTTGAGAATCAGACTCTTGAAAAAAATCAAACAGCAAAATGTAAACTATCAGGTTAGCATAATTCTGGTATGGAGAGCTACACATTCCTTCCCGGTGCTGATGTCAAGGCTGTGGTTACGTGTTACCATAATACACTGCTACACTACTGAAAAATTCAGCCTGGTTACTACTCATTTCTTCAGACATGCTGCTTTCACCTGTGGCTGGAATAAAATCTAACAACCAACAAAACAGTGACAAGTTACAGCTACCTACAACTTTGTGGCAAAAGCACAATTCTGTTGACCTTTGCTTCTAACATACCTCTCTCTCCAGGCACTCAGACAAAGAAGAAAACATCCAATAGCGACATAATAAACAAAACACATCATATGGACACAAAGAGAACTACTCGGACAATAGTGTTGCCCTTTGTGACTCATAGACACAAAGATCTGTAGGTACCCCTACACAATCAGGTGAGTTAAATAAATTAAAATCTAAATTATTCATTAAGAAGCAAATGAAAGTTTGTGAACTTTGATTTTCTTTTTCCTTTGAACAGACAAATCTTCATTTAAACAGCTGAGTTTTAATATTTTCTGAATTTTTACTTCTTTTTAACTTTGTAGGAAAAAAAAAAAAAGCCTGGTTGTCGCTGGCAGTGCATCCATAAAACAGTGCAGCAAAACCAGTCCCTAAAATGTTTACGTATTTTTTGCTAACTCAGATCAATATAATTTTAAAGTAAAAATAAAGCTAAACATACATTCATTCAAATTATTCACATATAGATTGCTATGTTCAAAAATTATTGGTTTATGTTACGAGATCTTATTTTAATATTTGACTATAATTTGTGGCAAGAAGAATACCAATATTGTACCAGAATGCTATACATTTTAAAGAAGATCAGTACAAATATGTTGAATGTGTTGTGAATCTGAGGGGAATGAAAGTTTATCAAGGCATGATTTGCACTTAAAACAGATGTATTAAACAGAGAAGGGCCATCTGATAAGACAAAATTGAAATGTTTTTAGTAAACATGTCCTTCAAGATTTTCTTCAGCTGCTTTTTATTTATAGATTAAGATAGAAAACAGTTTCTTCAGTATTGTTTTTCAGCTCTTTATGAAGCAATTATAAACCAAAATTAACTGAATACACTTAAATAAGGAAATAAGCTTGTTACCTGCAGAAGGGACTACTATTGTCATAATTCAATTTAACACGTACACACTAATTCCAGCAGTGTAACAAGTGGCTTCCATGCAGTGGTTCATTTGAATTCTTTTAGGATGTCAGAAACAACCTTGCACATTGTTTAATATTATCTTTATTAAAATTAGATTTATTCAAATTGAAGCAGGGCATGACACTGATTTGCAATAATTTCAAGTAGGTGCATTTTAAAATAAAAGATATTTCAATAGAACAATCTTGGTTTTTTCTTGTTTGTTTTTTTTTTTTAGTTGTCAACTGCTAACTACTCATCATTAAAAATTATGCATTTATTTATAGGATGAACCATGCAAATAGCTAATAAAGCACAGTAATACTGCTGGCAATATTCAGGCCTTTATATAATGTTTACAAGCATAATTAATCTTTACAATAACCTTGTAATGTTCGTAGGGAGTAAAGTATTCATTATTCTTTAACTTCACATATGGGAAAACTGAAACAGAGAGATTAATTTAGAAACAAAAATGTAAGTATAGGTCCCCCAAATGTAAAGTCAAGGCCTAAGCAAAAAAGACTAATTTTAAAGGCACTAAAATCAATAAAAGCAGATGGGGCTCTGAGCCTGTGAAAACAAGTTTTCTCCAGGAGCATAACTTTAGACATTTGGCAGTGTGGGCTAACATTTTTATTACATTATAATACTATATTACATTTTTAAATTTTGTTACATAGTTTTCCATAATTAATGAAACGGATGTCCAGTTCTGCAGCGTGGCTGGCCATGTCCTGTTGCAGCCTCCAACCTATTATCTTACCTACATTTTAATAATAATGAATTATAACTAAGAATGCATGCTATTTCTTCGGATACACAAACACAGAGAGGCCTTTATTTAACACTGTAAAGAATGAATTGTACAGTGTGTCAATATGAGGAAATATACACTGTGTCAATGCCACGTTGGTGAGAACTAGGGCAACCAAGCGCTAGCCTGGCATCACTTTTGCTCTGGTTTTAACACAAAGCAGGATAAAGGCGGCTCCAGACCTATACAGGGAGTACACCTTCTTGCATGGATTTGTACGGTGCAAAAGCAGAAGGACTACCACTGTCTCTTTTGGCTATTCTTATTATGCACCGGAGGAAAATGGTACATACTATGCCATATCAGTTCAAGGTAAATAACTTCCTAGCAGGACATTGGTGCTCTTAATCTGTCTTCACTTCCCTTGAGGGCACAGCATTTTTTTCCAATAACCAGTGAACTAAGTTTCTATCAGCTGACATCTTACACACACGTTTTGAGTTTTTGGAACAAAACCTGATTTTGCCTTAGGTCAGCACTTTCACTGTGATTTTGGTTTATTCCATTCCCCACAAACAAGAAGTTTGTGGAAAATAATTACAGAAGAAACACTTCATTGCTGGTGCTGAGTAAGGAGCGGTGAAAGGAAATATATTCCAACATGCAGCTGACATCTGTGTGCACATGGAAACGAAAAATACATGTACTTGCCCAGAACTGGTCTGGTCTTTGTTCCTGGGCTGGAATGAGCCAGATACAAAATCCAAGGAAAGAGTGCAATAGCAGAAAGACGACACAAGGTGGTGGTCACTGAAGCAGGGAGGAGAGGAGAGGAAAAGGAGCAGAAAGCCTGATGGGGGAACGCCATGAAATGGGGATGTTGGCTCCAACTGTGGTATCTGTCTGTTGGGCAAGGGATGCTCTAATGGAAAGCACTCCCTTTGAATCTAAGCCAAAAACTTAAAAGCATCAGCACAGCTGCCTGCATTGTGTTACTTTAGGTTTCAAAAGAGGAGGAAAAAAATCCAGAACTACCCCCTGGCTCAGTTCACAAGCTCCACCAGTTTCTCTGGTTGTGCCTGGAAACTCCTACGAACACACAAGCTATCTAAGCGGACACATACCCACAAATGTGTGTGAATACTGTCCAGAGAGGTTCCCTTTGGAAAAGGGCACGTGTTATACACCTGGAATTCCAAACACTAACTGTCAGCTTAAAGCTTCAGAAAAATTATGTGGGTCAAGATGTTTTAAAATAAAAGCAGAGAAATTAAAACCCCAGTATTTACCAGAAAGCCTCTTACCAAGTGCAAAAGGCTCATAGAAACCAGAAAATAAGTAAAGAACCCAGACAGAATAGGAAGCAAAAATGTAAAAAATAACCAATGTTATTAATGGTGTGATTGAAGAGGTTATTAAAGATAAACACATAACCTTCAAAAGGGAAAAACTCACCCCTCACAAACCAATAGCAGGAAGCATCAATTATGACAGGTGAAATGAAAGATGGAAATAAGGAGACATGAGAGGAAATGTGAACAGCAAATAGCAGAACGACACCAGCAATACCGAGGCATTCTTGAAATGCATCAAAGCAGGAAGCCACCACTCTGCTGGGCTGCTGAGGAATCAACAGACAGCTAAGGTCAAAAATTTGCAGAGAAAACAAAATTATGTCTTTGTTACAGGTCTTTTTCACATAAGATGAATATATGCCTAGAATTTTACTTCTCATAGATCTTGATACGATAAGGGAGATACCAAAGAGATGATGTTGGAATCAAGGTGATAAAACTACAGAAGAAAGAGGCAGTGAGAATATACATGTAATATCATGAATGTATGGAGGAATCTAGGATGAAGGACTTGAGCAAGTGACAGAAACAGGCATGTTATATACACCAGCATATTAAAATGTAAACACTATAACTATCTTAACAGTTGCAAAAAGAAATCCTAGAAATTACAGCTTAACCAGCTTTCCTTCAACGTAAGTAAGGCACCTTGAATTCTTACCACAGACAAGCTGGTCAGCAATGACATAGCAAAATCCATGAATAAATATATTTGACATAAAAAAACCCATAATGTTTCTTTGAGAATCTTAGTTTTTACATGTGAAAAAGTATTTTTAAAAAAGCAAAGCAAAGATGCAATACACAAACAATACGGTGCTATTTAAATTAGCAGTGGGCCTAGAATCTTGAGTATGTATTCCCCTAATTCTGACTTAAAAAACAATCCAAGTACAATTAGTTCAGTAATAGACAATACAAAAAACTTAGAAAGATTTTCATATGAATTAGACTGACATAATGGATTCAGATAAAGCTGAATGAATAAATGCTACCAAAAGAACAAAGTTCTTCTAAAAATTGAACACCTGAGGAATGTTAAAAAACTACAGCTAAACAATTTTTATTGAAAATAATCTAATCATGTTTAATAACTTTTAGAACGCATAGCCATGAGGTAGCATGGTGAAGATCTTGCCTTTATATTTATTTAGGTAAGGCCAACATTTTGTAAAGAAAAGACTCCTTCTATCCTTGTATTTCCCATTTGTTCCAGAAAAGCTAATTTTCCTCAAGGGTTAAGGTAATCAATCAATTACAATCACGTAGCATATTTTGATAAAGCAGGAAAGCTAACTACATTATCTCAATATTTAAAAACATTTCACTTGTCTCCTTGTCAGGACTACTCCAAACAGCAGATCAGGTCAAGATGTAATGCAATACCCTACACTGTAGTTGTACATTGGGCTGGTTAGAACAATTTTACTATGAAGCTATTCCAAACATAAAAATATATGATTTTTAAAAAAGATTTCTGAAGCTCACTGGAGTTCCAGAACAGGGGAGTTGGGGCTACTAGCAAGGTAAGAGGCTGGATGGAAATGATCTTTACATGAAATCAAATCAGTTGGTAAAACTCCTGCATCTGAGTGATGTGGAAACAAGTCACATGGGCTCAATGCTCTTGTGTATTATGCAGACACTTACGCAGAAATCACCTCCGAGTGGAATGAATGCCTGCCTTTGTAATTCCCCCATGTGACTTATGAATGGAATTGCCCTAATACTTAAACAGGTAATTTTAATGCAATACCACTGCATGTGTTTAAAATGTCTATTAAAAATAAGAAAAAAAGCAAAACATGAAACAGGCTGATAACTGCTACAGACCCACTTTCATACGCAGCCAGGATTTGTGTGATGCTCTATCTCATATAACTTTATCTTTTCAAATGACATTCAGGACATGTAAACAACCCTACTACCCCAGTATGTTTTATTCATGCAAAAATTCAGTAACAAATTGTTAAAGAGTTTCCTTATATGAAAGCACTACACCACTCAAAGCTACTTAAAATACTGAAAATTTGGCTTGGTCCCTTTATTCAGGTTTTTTAGATGTGAAAAATACACACTGCTTTAAAATATATAATGCCTAATGTACACATACAAACAATCATCACTGGTATAAGATGTGTTACAGTCAAGCACAGTAATCTAGCTACCAGCCTGCCAGATTATGAACAGGCTGCCAATCCAGGCAGCAGTGGCAGCAGCAGCTGTCTCTCATCGTGCTGCTTTCTCCCTCAATTTCTATTAGATTTCTAACACGATAGAGTGATTTCTGCATATTTGCTCCATGCTTTGCAATTGGTGTGACAAGCACAAATATGTTTGGTTTTAAGATTATTCACAATGAAGACAATCCTCCACTAACCTGTTACTGTTTACCCGATTTATACATGTGTATGCACTAACTGGCCTGCACACTAGCACTGTTTGCTATAAATTAAATGTTTAATATTATAATTCAACTGTCTTTAGAAAAACAACTAAACTGCCTATTCTACTAGACACTGGGACATAACACACACACCTGAAAACTGATGCCTGCAGCAACAACCACAAGACGGTCCAGCATGTGCCTGTATCACGCAAGCAACATAAACCACCCAACTCATTGAGGTACTTCCTCAAATACCCAACATAATGAAAAACATGCTCAAAAATACACCAGCTCATTTTCAAACTACATACAAACTAAAAATCAAATAATAACTAAAACTAATTTATTTCTGCATTATGCACAGAAATGCCATTAAAATACCTTAAAATAATTAACATTCTGGAGTGATTATATAAAAGGTGGCTCTCAGAGTACAATTCTTAATAAAAAAATTATAAAAAGTGATCTCTGGGTTTGCACTTTCAATGCTTTAAGTATTTACACTGTTCCCATTTGAGACTTACTTTCTGTCCTTAAAATATTTTCCCTCGACTACAGAAAAATTACTTTGTTCAGACAAGTATTAATTTTATTTCATTCTGTTGTCAAAACTGTATGTTCAGATACCACTGTATCAGACTATATCCTTACAAGTGGTACTTTTAAGACAAAGTACACAACTGAAAAGCTTCTTGAAAGGCTGTTAATGATTGTAATGCTTCAAGTAATTGGGGATGCTCACAATTCTATAAGCTCCTTGACCAAAAAGTTCAAAGTCCAATTGGTTTAGTGGTTATTTCCAGTAAAGGCACATCATTTCAATATACACATATGTTATTACACAGTTTGTACTCAAGAATTTTCAGAATATTTCAGAATAGTTCAATTAAATACTACCTTTTCTACTGCATACTTCCCCTAAAATACTGAAATTCACACATACAATGCACCTACTGGTGCTTAAAATAAAGTTCAAGAACGCTGGAAGCAGATGCTCAGCAAAAGACATGAAGCTACAGAACAAAGAGATTGATCAGGATTAATCTTATGTCTTCCTTCTTTTAGAGCAACACAAGACAAAGCAGTTTGCTTCAGATTTTCTCAGGCAGGATCCTACAACTAAACACAAAACAGTGTCGTACCAATAAATAGAAACAATGAAAAACAACCCCAAGACCCAACTACCTGTGCTCTTAAGACAATATTAAGATCATGCTGAGTTAAAATTTTTAGTAGATGCCTAATGACCATGACTGTAGTATCAATATACACCAACAAGTAAAGAAATAACATGCAGAACTTTCACTTACCCTTCAAGTTTCATCAGTATTAGCACTGATTCCTATACCCACCCAGGCCCTCACTGACACCACACATCACACAGAAACTCACTACTGATCTTTGCAAGCAGAACGCAAGTTGTGAGGTTACACCTGTTTAAACCCACTGTATAGCACTGATACATGAACATATCCTAGTTGCTTTCCAGATAACCTGGGCTCTAGCAGATCCCATCCTGTAAGTTTCAGAAGTTACTTTTCCCCACTCCTATGTTTTACTCTTCTGCAGATGAAAACTTCAGACCACTTTATCCCAAGTTTTGTCACTATCAGCTTTTAAAACATTTGAAGTATTTGATTAGCTGAGGTGCTGCAAGCCATAATTGCTGCTGATAATGCCTCAAATTATCCTAAACATTTTTGCAGAAGGGTATCTGTCTAGGCACTTAAAGGGAGTTGGTAATATGAGCAGCGTACAGTTTATAGATACAGCGACAGAAGTTACAGAAGGAGGAATAATAAACAGACAGAATTTTTTTTTTTTAATAAAACAGAACACAGCTCCAGAAAAGTGGCAGAGAAGTGTGCTCTTAAATGGGACTGAAAGGTGGCCAATCTAAGCACTTCTACAGATGAGTCCTGGGAGGTCACAGGATGCATAGACGGTATCATGGAAGATGACATGGAAGCAACTGCTTAAGAAGTGACAGATGGATATGTGGGAACATTAAAGAAGTGGAGCGAGTGGGGGAGAGACAGGAAACTCTTCAAGGGAACATAAGTAAGGGAAGGGCAGAATTATATAGAACTTTGAAAGTACTGAAAAGAGCTCAAATCTGATGCAAATAGGGGTGGTGAATACAAAAATAAGAGTGACAATTAAATCAGCAAGCAGGAAGCATTATTTTAACAGCTACATGTTAGGAAGTGAAAGAAGTCTCTATTCCTTCTGTCATAATAGACATGTCTAGAACAGAGCTGACGATAGTGCACTGGTTAAGACAAAGCATGAAATAAGGCTTGCTCATAGGGAGTTAAAAGGAAAAAAAAGGCATGTCTTAAGATGCTAAGAAAGCAAGCACCAGATTTATAGCTGACCTAGATCACTACAATCAATGGACTGAACACACAAAAAACCCTAAAATCTAAATTTGCACACCTGAATAACACAAACTGAAGATTGTATTGTATGTAGGAGAAAAAGAAAACTAAGAATAAGAGACAGAAAGAGGAGAGATGAAACTTTGGCCCCACTGAAATAAATAGGAATATGTACATCATCTTCATTTGTATCTCAATTTTACAAAATGAGGTAATTCTTGCCATTTTTCAGCTGATGACATGGTATTTGACAAACACTGTGTGAATGACTGCCTAATATTGGAAAGTGGACCTAGAGATTAACACAAAGAAGCAGAATAAAACATAGTTTCTCAACATATTCATATCAGTAAGATCTCATTAAATAACTAAGGAAGATTCGAGAGGTTATAAAAGGAGATACATTTTTTTCCACTTTGCATCAGCTGAATACCAAACTTCACTCAATTTTCACTATTTACATTCTAATTTAAAAAAAAAGGACTACTCAGTTTTAATTAGCACATTTTACTAAAGTTTTGAAACAAACAGGGCTGCAGTTGCACCAGTCCAATACAAGACTAAAATATGAACACTGAAAAATTTTGCAGAAGGTCCACATTCTATTGCAAAGAACTCTAGAGCCTGGCTGTAGTTTTATATGCCATTAAATCTGCTACGATCTTTAAAAAATAACTTCAAAGTTAAATAAAGACAATTTTCCACAACAGTCCAAGTGACAACAAAGTCTATTTTTCATTTGCAGAAGGTGAGTGGGTACTTCAAAGTCTGCACCTTCATGTCCTAACTTTGGAGGTTCATGGCTCTTCTCAAATATGAAATGGACAAACACAGGCTGATTACAAATAAAATATATTTCAGAGACAACTAAGGCCTACAAAAAGCAAGATTAACTCTTACCACAACTTAAAAAACCCAAACCGTGATTGAAAGCTTTGTTTGGACAGCAGTTCCTCTGTTTGCAACACACATACCAGAATCAGTAAAACTGATCAGAAACTAAATTATCTTTACACAATTAGGATGTAACAGAAAAGTTGTCAAAAATGTTATTTCACAAAGTGCCTGGTTTAACTCCTCTTAGGATTGTTGTTAATGGCGTGTTTCCAGGATTTTTACTTCTCTTTTACAAATGGACTCTGAGCTAGACACTTGTTTTTCATTCCCAATATTCTAAGACTATATTTCACCAAGTCAGTGGGTATTCACCCCAAAGAACACTTCAAGACTTGGCTCTATTTTCTAACTGACATCTTTCCAAATGTGGCTAAGCCTCATTTTTGGATAGGTGAAAATTGAGAGCTCAACCAGTAAAACTGCTTCAGAAGGTACCCACCTACTCTAAGTTGGCATTTTTACATTAATAGAAGAAATACATTACATAGTTAATTCGTGTCTTACATGATCATTAATAATTTTTAAATATTCATAAAGTTCTGTAGTTGGTGTAGTGATTAAAAGCATTATGAACACTGTCACCTTTCTTCTATTGGTACCTTTAAGAGTAAGCTATCAATACTGTTCATGATGACTGCGGGGAATGCTGCTCTGAAGGCTGCTTTGCACAGGCTGTCCATGGCTGGATCATGTTCTGGGTTCTTCTCTGGCCTGTTTCCATTTCAAGTGAAACAATTCAAGATCTCTAGTTTTATTTTCTCTGATAACAGAGGTAAATTTTCTGTTTAAAACATGAAAGGAGACTTTCAGTTCAATCATTTTATTTTTTTGGTGATATTCAGAAAATACACGTTTTTCATGGGATGTTTGATTCTGTAGCAATTCAGGTGAACAGAAAATGTATTGACTGATGAGAATAGAACCTGGGGAGGGGCAGGAATATGCTACACATTGTACTAAATAATTAGCAATACCCACAGATAAACTCTTTGATAGGTTACTTGTGTAATTTAAATATTCTGGTCCATTTAACAGATCAGACTTTTTGTAAGTTATAAAACTTATAAAATTTTTGAAAATTTTTATTGTTAAATACTGTTGAATCCATCCACGCAGAATTTATTCAATAAAAATTATTTTATGAATTTCTACTTAATATCAATTTAAATTCAAAGAAACTTCGAATGAAACTTTGATCTATTTTTTTAATCTTGTTATTTTACTCAACCTGCTTTAAAAAGCAGGAAAATATTTGTTGAGATTTTTTTTTTGATCCAGAATATCTCCTCATAAATTGAAATTAAGACTACTGTTTTTAACAAAAAAAAAAAATAGCCTGTAGTCCTGTAAAATTAGCTAAGTAATACAGAAAAATATTCTTAGAATTGATCTGAAGTGAATGTTTAAGAGTTACCAATGGCACAAGGGTGACCAAAAAAACTGGCTATCATTTTCGTGCCATTTTTATTCTGACATTCATGAATGGTCTCAAGTACACTGAAATTTCCTGAATGAGGAGTTAAAATTTATGTGCAAGTTAGCTATTCCAGGCACTGCACCTATTAACCTACTCATTTTCCAAATTTAGTTCACAAAAAATAAATCAGTCAACAGAACAGAGGCTAATTCTGTTCCTGAACCTTGCCTGTTCACAGTCTGATGTCTTGATGTAAATAATAACTTACAAGACCGAGTCTGAGATATGATACAGGACTGAACTGGTGTAGTCTAAACATTCAACATGTTCCTTCCCTCCACTGACAGGGCAGCAACTTGGAACAGAAATACACTGGCTACTTTTAAGGCAGAGCCCTTACCTGCAGAGCTGCCACTCACACATTCTTTTTCTGTCTTTCCAACACTAAGCAAATAACTAAAATCTATTACTAAATTTCCACTGCCTTCTAAGAGCTTCTCGCATAGCAAAGGAAAGTCATCGTTAAGGAGAAACGGACAAACCAAAAACAAAGAACTACTGGAAATAATGAAAATGTTCTTTTTTTTTCTCTGAAGAAGTTCAAAACTTTCTACGTAAGATTAAGTAAGTATGTCAGACCGAAGATCACCAGGAGTAGATCTGACGCTATTTTCTTCCCCTCCATACTTCATTTCATAGCAAAATGAAGCAGGAAAGTATGTTCCAGATTCACATGTGAAGCTAGTGAACATTAAGGCCCTGTCCTGAACAGGTGTTTATATTTGTAGGCTTGTCTACACAGATGGTTCTCCACCTACACACATCTAGATGGTGTCCAGACACTAAGGCATTATACCAAACCAATGGTATTATAACAGAATTTGCCCTTCCTTATGTATGAGCAACCAAAGTAGCTCATAATATTATTTTCCCTATTGCTTATGAGACAATTTAATACTTCAAAGGACCACACAAAGATTAACAAATTGATCTGGAAAGTCTTTTATAAGTTAGTCTAGAGAAGTAAATTCTACAAAGTATAAATTTTACATTCTACAACTCTACATACTGAAACAATTTTTGTGCTTTCATCTCATGCACTAGGGAATAAAATCTTCATTTTATGTGACTTCCAGCATAATTACTTCTGAACGAATTAGTTAAAATGAGTAAGAAAACAGCCACACAACACAAACTATGTCCACAGCACAACATATTGTTTTTTCCCATTTGCAGCCTTCTTCACACGGCTGTGAATGAGCTCTCTCCTCTCCATGTGTCGATCTGTCAAGGTATCTAAGTTTCAGCTGAATACATCTACAGACAAACACTGCCACATAATTCCCCAGTTCTGATGTAGCATTACATACACACAATGAAAACCGTCAAAAGATTCATTTCTAAAGGAAACTACCCATTTTTGAAAATCAGCAGTTTTTTGTTCCAGGTGGTATATGAATATTTATATCTTTTTAAAAGTGATGATGCCAGAAGCAAACATTCCAAATAGGATTACTGATATGAACATTTCACTTCAGCATCCTGAAGGACAATCCTCTAATAATTTTCCTAGCCCTCGGAACTATAAATTGCAGATCAGGTGGCGACGTGAGGAAAACAATGAAAAATTAATCTCTCTTAGAACCATAAAATGTGCATTTAATGATTTATATCAGGCCATTTAATAATTGAATTTTCAGTAAATCAAGGGAACTGAGCAAGTTTGGGTTTGTTGCTAACAGCTTTAAATGTTTCTATCTTTGCCATACATTAACAAAGCTTTCTCATTGGGCACTAAGGCTCAGGCCAGCGTAAACTTACCACTATGACATTGACTGAAATCCAGTTCAAACCTGAGAGCGGTTGCTCAGATAGATTGATTCTGACAACTCTTAATACTTGAAAAAAAGAAGCTGAGAAACATTACATCCTACCCAAATCTGCACAAACTCCCCTTACATCAAGACATTCTTTTTATCTAGATTATGCCTTCTTTAAATTCAACAGAAAGTAAAACAACTAGTCTTTGATAAGCCTTCTTTGAATTTTCATCCTATTGCAATGAGCTTCAACGAAGCCCAAACTCGAACAGTTTAATACTAATGCCTGCTTGTTTGCAGAGTATGTGCTGTTAAAATGTTGCATCTTTTAATATTTAAATTTACAATTAGCTTAGCATAGTTTTTAACTGTATTGCTGGGAAAGAAGCAGGGGTTCTGCAGAAGTGTTCTTTCTTCCCTTCCTAAAATTCACTACTGAAAACAATGCACTTGCACAAACATTACTGCCTAGTGAAAAAGCTTTCATTGCCTTGCACATGTTTTCCCTTGCAAGATCAGAATGTATCTGAAAGTTTTTCCACATGCAGGAAGAATTTAAAAAACCCACAAATTCAAAAAAGACATATTTTTAAAAACTAGAACACATACAGTATACACCTGGCTATATGGACAGCTATATGGACAGCTATATGGACAGCGGTGTGCTTATGTGCCCATGGTGCAGCATCAGATTGCTTATATTTAATAGTAATATAGATCTTTGCATAGTCTAGATAGTTTGTAAATAAAAATTAATGTATCTTCAGCTACCTAGTCACTTGACAAAATACTCCAAATCATGTTTAATGGATCAGAGATCTGGCAAAGACAACCAAAAAGCTTTTCTAAGTACATCCAGGGAATGACAGGAAAGTAGTAATTAGAATTCACAGTAGTTTCTGACTTCCAGACTATAATTTTTTTTTAACCTACTCACTGAACAGAACATGTTGCAAACGTGTTCTGTGAAGAGAGAATATGGTGATAGAGTAAGGGGAAGACACAGTAAATGTCTTTATTTCCCCTCTTTTTTTTTAAACTTCATAACGATGACCAAAACTGTAGTTCCCTCTTTCCCCCTTCCTTTCACAAGTACCCTCTCAGTTCCTTCCTCCTCCCAAACAACAGAAAATCATTCTCAGAGCATCTGTGATGCTTTAGAGCGAACAACACAGATCCGCATATTGTAAGTGTAATTAAATTCTAAACCAGCCTTTTAGGGGACACTAGTTAAACAGAAAGCCCTTTGTATTTTCATCACTTCAACAGCACTAGAAAGCAAACTTTCAAATGTGATTATCGCTGGTCAGAAGGTTGTCCACGTTAGAGAGCATCCGTGTGCCCTCTACACAGCCATAGTGTGCCAACATGCCTTTTTTCACAGTACGTGGAGGAATACTTCCTGCTTCTTTTTACTGAAACTCTTTTGACTCCTTCTCACTCAACTGTGCAAAATGTAGAAGCATTTACAGATGGAATGAAGATGCATGTGAGTTACAGGAAAACACTACAAATCTTATTTTATTTATTGTGTATCCTTAAATACAGACTGACATCTGCCAGCTCACAGTTAAGCAAAATTCACAGTGGAATTCACATTTTCAGTGAGCAATCTAGTCAAGAATTAAATTATGTCACATAACATGTATATGCAAGGATGGTAATAGGACTCAGAATAAACATTTAAGTTCAATGGCCAATTCACATCTCAGTCACAAGCCCTTTTAGAGCAGGACAGTCCCTACAGCCACTGTCACACACAGGAACCCAAACAATCAGGAGCCAGGGCTGGCCCAGCATGAATGTTCAGACAGTGCCACTATCAACACAGCAGAGACTAAAAGGAAAGCTTTTGGTGAGAATTTGAAGCAAGGCTAAAACTCACACTTCAAGCTGAACATAACAAGACTTTAATTTCTACACCACCACATCCCTCAAGGTGAGATAAGCACTTACCATATTAACCCTGCAGTTTCCAGATTCAAGCTGACATGAGTAGGGACACTATTGCTATACCCCAATGACTGTCTTCTCATAGGTAACAAACCGCCTGCTATTTGCTGATGGGATTTCAGGCCCTAGCACAGGTTGCTTTTGTCCTGTATGGAGTAAGTGGTACGTCTTTTCCAATTTTATAACTTACCTACCCTTCCAGATACACAATGGAAAGAAACTACAAAAAATTATCACAACACGATGACTATAATGTTATTCAGAAATGGTTGATTAAAAGGACAAGTTTAAAAAATACTGTCCATGCTTAATGGAGACTCCTAGCTGCTGCAGCTAAGGTGAGTTTCAAACCATGACATTCACTGAAAGTTTGGTGTGTGCATTTGAACCAAAGTTTGTATAGAAACTGGACTGTGAAAACTCCTGAGAACTAATCAGGTTAGTTCTGCAATAAAAATACATACCAAAGGAGCCATTTTATTTCTCTTTTGTTAAACATAAGCAGCTTTGCTAGTGTTTTTACTGATTTCCCAGAGTTTGCATCTTGTCTTCCTTTAGGACTGCGTGCATGTGTGTTTTAAGAGCAAAAGTAAATCCTTTAACAGTTACCTGTATATTATGTAGTTACCACAGAGTTTTTCAAATGCTTGAAACACTGAAGAACAGTGCTAGGTTATTAATGTTTTCATCTATTATTGTTTGTTCCTAAATTAATGTCTTAAAAACTGACTAGTTGTCACATATGATGGTAAGCTGTGCTTTTCCGTAGTTACCTATTTTAACTGAAATCCCCAATTTCTGCAAGCTTTACTAGCATTCAGCATGACAGATTATGAAACCACATGCTACCCCATCATCTTTCTCTGTGTTTCTTGGAGGCTTTCTCTCCCTCTGTATAGCCTGTGTGTTCTTCAGTCAATTCACACACATCACTGAACAGCAAGGGCACATATCTAGGCCCACAGCAGGGGGGTTAATTAACTGTATAAGGGACAGAGCTTGCTCTAGAGTTATCTTTTACATGTGTACAGAGAATAAACTGAGCTGACACTCAAGGGAAAATGCAGTAAGCTTTGCACTCTTCACTTTCTCACAGAAAGATGCTATGTTAAAAAAATTAATACAGTTTTAGCAGCAGCTCCAGACTAGACTTGGGTAAGAAAGATCTCTTCTCAAACACTGAAACACTCAGTTTAACACTCTTTTCAGACTGGGAGAAGACCTTGCAGATGGACAAATTAAAACATTTATCTCCTTGTCATAGCACCTGTTCAGATCTACTGCAGTTAATAATGGCTGGATGCACAGGAGAGAGGCACTGGTTGCTTACTTTCACATTAAGAGTTAGCAGACAATACAATAACAAAACAAAAATAAATGCATACAGCACCCCTCATTTTGGTGTTGGTGTCAGCAGAGCTGCATCAATGTTAATGCCCTGGAAGAGTTTTAGAAAAAAAAATACAGTGTTTTCAAAACATAAAATCTAAAATGCTGCAATAGAGGGAGTTTTTCATCCCAAGAACATAAATTGTCAAGTATATAAGTGAACATATTAAGACTGATGGCACATGCATTGAGTTCGGACAGGGATACTAAGTAATACAAATGGGAAAACAACTGTTATACTTCTATTCAAATAATGCAAGCCCAGGCCATCAATCCCTTTTGGGAGAGTGGTATCACTCTGTATTCATGAAGTTCATATGTGCTTTGAGCATGAGGTTGGACTAGATGACCTCTATAATTCCCTTTGCACCTACAGTTTTCCATTTACCATATCCCATCAAATCACCAATTTTGGTATTAGCCCTGAATGTACATTACAAAAATAAAACTTGCATTATATGCTCGTGTACCTCATGCCTGAACTTCTCCATCTTTTTCCTCTTCCGGTGTCATAACAATCTTATTTCTTATCACTGAATCATAACTCACTTCCAAGAAGCATCTTGTAGGAGTTTGTGTCTCCAGAGTCAAACTACATGCTCTATTAACAGTACTCTTCTAATATAACAATTTTAAGCGAGGGTCAAAGAATGGAACAAAGCCCATTCCCACTTACTGTCAGTGAGTGTCTCTGAGAGTTCCACACATTTTAGACTGTAAGGATGTAGGCTGACAATAGGAAGAGAAAATTTTCTTGAAGTTTCATTTTTCATTGTAGTGCTTGGGTAGTTTGGTAGAATAGGAGGAGTTTTTTGACCATTTTTAAGCACCATTATGTTAGTCTTTGTCATTTACAATTTCTTTCTGACAAACCTGGCAAAATCTGACTGCATCAGCACATCAGCGAGAAGCATGTTAAAGTTTCATGGATGTATTTCCTCTCAGATGTCCTTACCCATCACCCTGCTACCATATAAAGCAGGGGGCAGAGGAGCAGGAAAACCAGAGCCTGTGCTGCTTGGAAAAAACAGGAAACCTCTTGAAAGTGCCTACTCAAAAAGGTAACTTGTTTAATTAAAGCAGAATGTCTGTATTCTCATGCTTTAGCATTCTTTGTGCTTTATTTTTAATGACCAAGTGATAAATGTCTTAAGAGTAACTGCAATGTATTAATCCAAAATGATGCCCTACTACATTAGACTGAAGTTACCCTCTGGAATTCTTGATTCTGAATGTGGTTTTGGGTAAGTCATACTGCTAGCTTTCTGTTAGACTCAGCTACACTTTGAAACATTAGTACAGAAAAGTTGTCTAACTTAACAGCTCCATCTGTACATACAAAGTCTAAAAAAACCAAACACAAATCCACCCCTGTGGTTGTTTGACCTTGGCTGGACACCAGGTGCCCACCAAAGCCACTCTATCACTCCCCTCCTCAACTGGACAGGGGAGAGAAAATATAACAAAAGGTTAATGGGTCAAGATAAGGATGGGGAGAGATCATCACCAACTACTGTCATAGGCACAACAGACTCAACTCAGGGAAACTAAATTTAATATATTACCAATGAAATCACAGTAGAATAATGAGAAGTAAACCCAAATGTTAAAAGCATCTTCCCAGGCTTAACTTTATTCCCAATTCTCTACCTCCCCCACACCAGAGGCACAAGGAGGCAGGAATGAGGGTTACAGTCAGTTCCTCACAAGTAGTTTCTGCCACTGTTTCCACCTCAGGGGGAGGACTCCTTCCTGTGCTCCAGTGTGGGGTCCCTTCCATGGGAGACAGTCCTCCACAAACTTCTCCAGTGTGAGTCCTTCCCATAGGCTACAGTTTATCGCTAATTGCTCCAATGTGAGTCCCTTCCATAGGGTACAGTCCTTTAGGAATGCACTGCTCCAGCATGGGTCCCCATGGAGTAACAAGTCCTGACAGAAAATCTGCTCCAGCATGGCCTTCTCTCTCCACCAGTGCTGCCAGAGGCCTGCTCCAGCAAGGGCTTCCCACAGAGTCACAGTCTCCCTTGGGCTTCCACTTAGCACATATGTAGGGTCCTCCATAGGCTGCAGGTGGATCTGCTCCACCAAGGACCTTCATGGGCTGCAGGGGCACATACTGACTCATCATATTCTTCTACACAGGCTGTCAGGGCATCTCAGCTCCAGTGCCTGGAGCACCTCCCACTCCTTCTTCACCAACCTTGATGTTTGTGGAGTTACTTCTCTCACATGTTTTGACTTCTCCCTTCTCTGGCTGCAATTTTCTTCGCCACAGCAACTTTATATTTTTCTTCTTAGATATGTTAATTTAGAAGCATTACTACCATTGCTGACTGGCTCAGCCTTGGCCAATGGCAGGTTCACCTTGGAGCCAGCTGGCATTGGTTTTGTCAGACACAGGGGAAGCTTCTGGCAGATTCTTGGAGAAACCATTAGCCTCCATGCTACCAAAGCTTTGCCATGCAACATCAATACAACCAAAAAGTCCCAAACAAATAGCTTTAATATTAATTTTGAATCAACTCTGCAGAACTTAGAAGGAAAAAAACCCTTGTTTCTATTCCAATTGAAGCATAAAAGCCAACCCAATTTTTTTAACCAAGATCTGAGTACAGAACAAATTCTCACTGCAGCTATGGCTCTGTAAGACCACTGAAAAGAAAAGCAGCTGTTGAAAATTCACATCCTTCTCAGCAGAATTTAGGGACTTCCTCCTTTTTCATAAGTGGGGAGCAGGAATGACTATACCTACAGTCTGATTCTTCTGTTGTCCATTAGTCATTTTAGTCAAAGCCAGAGACTAAGCTATAAACAGAGGCTTTGACTGTATGAGATTTCAGATACCTCGTTGCTTCCTTCTTGGCCCCAGTGTACATGATCTATAATTAAAACCCTCAGGACTTGCAACATAAGTTCTCAAGCAGAATTTAAAAGCTCTGTCTCCAACTAATTCTGTTTGAAATTTGCTAAACAAAAACCATAATGCCTTAAGAATTCCAGTTGCTCTCTGCTGTCAGCTTACAAAAATCTTCTCAGCTGTTCTTCCTATGTACAACTCAAGTTGCAGGAATTCAGTTCTCCAAAGAACACTCAAGAACTATTTTAAATTTCTTTCTGTGCTTCATCTTCATACTTCTTGTGTTAGGTTACACTGAAAATAGTATCAACAATGACAAACAAAATGCAAAGGTTTAACAGAAATTTTGCCTGTGCAACTGTAACAATCTCCATCCTCTATATTTCAGTGCAGTCATTTGGATGTACTGTCATGTGTTGTGCGTAGAGCTACTACGTGGATCCATTATTCCAGTGGGAGAAGCAAGACAAACACGGCCTACATTCCTTTCTGCCATTTAGGAGCTGCAGGTACATTTATCCTAACTGCATCCCTGGAAAGGGAAAGTACCAAGCCACAGATTGGATTCAAAGCTGTGGTTACACAGCTGTTTGGTCCAGAATAAATTCAGGCAGTTGTCAAATGAAAGCTGTTTCTCCCTTCCTTTGTTTCAACCCTTCCTTTCTGCCACTTCCCTTATGCTGAAAGCTGCATTCATTCAACTGCACGCAAGCCAAGTGAGCAAACCAGATCAATGCTCGGAAAACAGCACATCTCAGAGTTAGTGTTCAGCCAGACAACTTTTGGACTCCAGTTACTGCACAGCAACACGAGCACTAGGTTCTGGTACAAGGGAGTGGCAGAAGTCATCAGCTAGACCAAGCAGGAGGACAGGTCACTACTTTCACAGCAGCTAATTCGAAGCATAATTGAAGTGGCCACATAATCACAACCTACAAAACCACAAGGTATGGGACACTAACTGTCTTCAAAAGATGGTGAAGTTGGTGCTTTGGATGCACAGTGCTGGAACCACTGACTTAAGAGGAAGAAAAAGCAAAGAAGTGCAACCTGACTTTCTTCATTTCTGCATAGTGCTTCAGTAACTTCAGATAATGACAGTACAAAGTGTTATCATCAGCCCTACTGCAATTCTTAAACAGATATTTCCTCAGTAACTTGCATATGGTCTTTCACAGACCATTAGGAAAAAACAAAGAAAATAGTTTTTAAAAAGTGGGTTTGAGGGGTATTTTCAGTAACATTCAGCATTTATTAAAGGAAAAAAAAAAGGCAGGTACTTCTCTAGTCTGAGCTACCCCAGGTCTGTTGCCAAAATAAAAACTTCTTAAAGAAATGTTTATATTCTATAATGGGCAACATAGAGATTAACTCTTTCTATACATTATATACCACACATCAATTAAATAATTTATGGAAATGCACTCAGCCCTACAAAATAAAAGATTTCAAAACCTGTATTTTTAAGGCAGGCAAGATAACAGAATGCACTGTGAGGGAAAAAAATTACACTTAAGGATATTTTCTTATTACTTTGCTTTCTACAGAGTTTAGCTGGACTCCTTACCAAAGCAGTTAAAATACAAACATTAAATTACCTAAAACTTTACAACAGGCAATTTTTATTTCTTATGAGACTACATTTGCTGCCTATTTTCTTGAAATCTTTCCCAGCACATTGAAAGCACGTGCCTGCTTCAGGGACACTTCTCAGTTGCAAACCACCACAGCCTATTGTCAGCACAAACAGGATACACACAAGCTGCATCATCCTTTCAGGTGATGCATCTCTCCTTCTCTCCAAAGTTTCTCCTCTTTGCTGTCTTCCAGAAGTAGTAAGTAGGCTGATAAAAGGGCTTTGTCTCCAGTGAATAGGAATGGTCCAAGTAGGAATGAGGTAAATACATGGCACAGTTGGACAGCTTCCCTTAAAAGCAGGTATGAAAGCAATAATGGACACTGGGAAACACTGAGCAAGTACAGATTAGATAGGCAAACAGGACTGCAACTATTCTGAGGAGCTGAAAGTGCCTTTGGGTGCAACTGCTCTTATAATCCAAACCTGCGCAGCACAGGCAAAACTCTTCTCTTTTGGCATGAATAAACACTTTATGTTGTGACTTCTGCAATAAGGATAAGTAAACTACAGCCAGAGGAACAGAAGCTGCCTCCTTCCCCCCAAATCCCAGGAAGGCAAAGACTATCTGAGAATGGGCCAAGCTCCGACCAAACGTTCAGACAGAAGTACACATACCCCACACCCAAACCCACCGTAAAGAAAAAAGGTCCAGTAGCAACATCAACCTTAGTGCGAACTTTGTCCTCAGAGCTGGCTGCTAACAGGGCTTCCTCCACGGCTCCTGCAGTCCTGCCTTCCTCACTTGTGGTTCAGACACACTCCTGCCCTCCTTCTGCTCCAAGTTAACTGCATTCATCTTTCAGCCTCATATGGCTGTCATGCCACCAAGACTTAGTGAAGAGTTCTACTAAGTGAGCCCAAGATTATTACAGCACCCAGCATTTCTACTGGTCTTAGAACGTAATGTTATTAGACACTGTTAGTGGAAAATTTAATTTTATAGAAATTTATACAACTAATTTTCAAAATATTAGGTGGGGACAGAGGTGCTTTCTCAGATTTACTGGCTATCCCAGCCAGTCCAGGAGAGCACAGACACTCTATTCTGGGTTGTAGGTATAATTGTAATTAAAAAAAACCCAAACAAAAAAGAAAATACCACTGCCACATGCCTCAGTCTGGGGTAATTTTTTAATCCACAACCCATTTCTCCTCTCATACAGAAGTTTATGGGAGATTATGTAACCAATTAGTCAAACCTTGTCTTTTCAAGGAACAGACTTCAATGAAGGAGATCTTAGAATATTTAATATGGTTTGATACATGTAACTAAACACAGCGAAAACTCTAGTACCATAAATGGTAAAATGAACCTTTTGTCTCAGCATTTTCTAGCCTTAATCAGCATATTGCATGAGCTGATCATTA
Source organism: Sclerurus mexicanus (assembly GCA_013396755.1). Classification (NCBI taxonomy): domain Eukaryota; kingdom Metazoa; phylum Chordata; class Aves; order Passeriformes; family Furnariidae; genus Sclerurus; species Sclerurus mexicanus. The sequence continues at coordinate 92,523 of VWZF01003055.1, forward strand.
ATATTTTAAAGGCAAATAAAGGATGTAATGAAATTTCTGAGACATCTGACCTACTAAGATATTTTTGAAAGCTAAGGCTCAAAATGACTGTATGTGTGTCAGTTAAGTGGGTCTCCTGCTAACTCATGAGAGGTCAGAAGGGAAGCTAACTATCTGCTAAGTGCCATAATACACATGCTGTTTAAAACCCACATTCCTGAATAGAGAAATTTAAAAGCTAGCAGAACAGCCACCATTCAAATATATAATTAAGTGAACTATGAAGGTAAAGGAGATTTTTATCACCTGCAAGGCTTCAAATCAGCAGTGATCTTCATACAAGCAACTTCTGAATAATTTGGAACCTGCCACGATTATTCTGAGATGTACATTGAGTTTAATCACATGTAGCTAAAGCCAAATGATTTAAACCCAATTATGAAATGATGGAATAAAGTGTTTACATCACTTAATATAGCAAAAAGAGACATGCAGGATAAAGAAAGAGGAAAGGGCAAAACCTGTTTATTTACCCTTTACTTTCTAAAAAGTGCTACACAGATTACTTCACATTCACTGTGCACTAGTGTCTGCTTTCAGAGCACTCCTGATTACTGTGGGGAATGTACAAGTCTATTAAATACTAACACTATTTCTGAAGGAAATGAATTTAAAACTAGCATTTATATTCAAAACTAAAAAAAGAGTAAAAGCAATGCAAAATATAAAGCGTGAAACTTTGCTCTTGAGCATGAGGACAATAACTCTCTGACTATTCAAATATAAAATGCGGCATATCACACATGGAGTTAAAACTATCACTGCCATATTGCAGTCCCAGGCGATGTTACCATGAAAATAAACAGGTACACTGCCTCAGTGTCCAATGTAGTGACACATCCCTGCTGCTGCAGGGCTGTCCTACTCAACTTCAATTATTGCCTGTGTTCTTGAAAATAAAATGATGGTTTAGGGATACAGAACCTGACACATTTTTATATTACCATAATGCACCTTCCTACTCCAAAGTATAAAAAAAAAAATGTGTATGGCATTTACTACAAAAACAAAGACACAATAAAACTCTCAGCTGTGTTTTTGCCTGGGTTATCAAGGCAAATGCATTGTAGAGCATCTGTAAGTTAAACCCAACTAGTATGACTGTGTTTAAAAATGTTTGGCTATATATGTCCTTTCTTTTAAGTATCTTAGTTTTATGACTAATACTACATCTAACAATTTTTGCTGACCACAAAAAGAAAAATATCCTGTTTGCATGTCCATCCAAGCTGGCAGGCTAGTTTACCCGACAGACCATTTTACTTGTCTGCAGTTGGTGAGATTGCTTGACTTCTTGCAGCACCCAGAGACGTTTGCATTCTAAGTGCTGGTTTCTGTGGGTTCTTTTTTTCTCTTTATAGTTCTCCATTTTAAGTGGAATTTAAAGGCCTTCAGATAACTAAACTAAGAAGAAGAATAGATACAAGGCCAAAATTTAAAATGGCTTCATATTAATGTTTACTGAACTCTAGCCATAGGATTTCTTGGATTTTAAAATCTGAATTGACACTCACTGAGGGTCTGACCCAATCCTCCTGTTAACAGAAGATGCACGTAGCTCTGAACAAAAGGGTGTAGAGAATATTCAAGAATCCAAAGTGATCAACAAATTCATAATAGCTCCTAAAGACACAACCTATCATAACTATAAAATCCTCTCCAAAGAAATCTTTCCATTAACAGATCAAAACTGAATTTGCAGTATCCGCATTTCTTATTTAACTAAACAGGATTTTGCTCTAAAATTAAGACCTTTGCACTAATTTCATTCTTGACTCTTGAAACTGTCAGACAAAAGCTACACAACTAATTGAATGCATTTAGAAGTAATTTAAGAGAAATTACTGAGTCTCTCACTAGTTCTCCATAAAGAAAACTGTTACAAACTCCGAATTTGTTTTGTGATAGTCATGTCTAACTGAATATTTAAGGAAATTGACATACACTGTTACATTTAAAGACAAAATCTTTCAAATCATTTTTGTCTGTAGCTATAAATACAAATTAGTCTCATTTGCTTTTTGAAAAGCACCCTAGTTAGTATCTGATCAAAATGCATCTCCTCCACTTCAGCACTTCATTGAACACCAAAACCCAATAACACAGTAACGTTTGAAGGACCACAATACAATATAAAAAGGACAGTAAGCTATTAGAGAGCATCCAAAGGAGGGCCATGAGGATGGTGAAGGGTCTGGAGGGAAAGCCCCCATGAAGAGCAGCTGAGGGCGCTTGGCCTGTTCAGCCTGGAGAAGAGGAGACTGAGGGCAGACCTCACTGCAGTTACAACTTCCTCATGAGGCAAAGAGGAGGGGCAGGCACTGATCTCTCACGATCAGTGAAAGAACTTGAGAAAACTGCACAAATCTGAGTTAGGAGATGTTTAGGTTGGATATGAGGAAAAAATTTTTCACCCAGAGGGTGGTTGGGCACTGGAACAGGCCCTCCAGGGAAGTTGGTCACAGCACCAAGCCTGACAAGAGTTCGGGCAAAGTTCTCAGGTACACCATGTGATTTTTGGGGTCTCCTGTGCAGGGCCAGGATTTGGACTCTATGGTCCCGACAGATCCCCTCCAACTCAGCATATTCTATGATTCTGTTAAAAGCACACCCAATGAAAGTACCTTGATAGGTCACCAAACAACATGGTAGAAGTTCAAAATAAGGGCATAATATCCAGTTCTCTAAACATCAATAGAATTACTTGACAATTATAAGATAACCAGTTCCCTCAGAGAGAAACATTTTCTCCCTAAGATATAAAAAGCAGTCTTGGTCCAGTAAGCAGAAGAAATTCAAACATTTAGGACAGAGTGAGATTTTGCTGATTTTCATTCATTTGAAGTGGATGATATTGACAGAGTAAAACACCCCAATAACTCATTTCTTAAGAGTCTCACTGTATGAAAGAAATACTGTATGAAAGAATATCAAACCAGCCTTTAAGTGAAGGATTCCTGCATATTATAGAATACAAGATGTTGAGAAAGTAGTTCTTATACAGCAGGTCTTGGGCAGCCAGTAAGTAGTTCTCATTTGGAAAAAACCTTAGGTAAATCTGTTTCCAAGTTTCAAACAGAGAGCAGTACCTTTAGGCCACACAATTTTAATTCCACAGCAGACAAATGTTAGGAGTTTAGTGTTCTGGGATGCTATAAAATGTTTCCCCTAAATTATTTACTTGGAGAATAGGATACTTCTGTTTCTCGAGATATATGACAAAATTTAGAATGAGCTGGAGAATCCAAGACCGTTTTGTCCAAGGTGATCACTGAAGCATTTATTACCAGCCCAGAGGTGTGTGGAACATTGATGCTAGAAAGCTGACAATCACGCACTTCCACACCACTCTGGGCTGGCCACAACTCTAAAGGACAAACCGCTGCTCTGAAAAGCTGCCATACTGGAATGAAAATGAAGCAGTTTATAAAGAGAGTGCATGGATATGGAGCAAGACTCCACAGGCTTAAATACTGCCAAGTATTTGAAATTTCAGAAGTCTAAAATAAAAGGATAGCCACTTGCTATTCTGCAGGACATCAGGCAGCTCTAAAGCATCAAAAGTCTCAAAAATTCACATCACGTATTATAGTCTGATGCAATTTTTCTGTTTGTTTTTAAAGGAAAAATAATGTAAACAAGTTCTGCCTTCTATAAACAGTACAAACCATCAATGGCTTGTTTCTGGTTGCTGCACAGGGCAGCCTGGGTTCAACTCTTTAACACAGTAGTGTCCATTTACTATTGACACATTGCCAGTATTTTACTGTAGATACCTTGAGAAAGAAAAGGCAAGGGGAAAAAAAAAGGGAATTGCAACTAGTTAACTATTTTTAACTTACCTCACCTAACTTGGGAGGGAGTTTACAGGAAAAAGAAGATATGCTCACCACAACTCAAGGGCTTTCTCCTTGCTAGCTTTAAAAAGTCTACTCTAACAAGACACTTAGAATTTCTTACTATTAAAGAAAGAATGAACAAGAATTCTTTTCCTTAGAATACATCAGATAAATGCTATAGTGAAAGCAAGTAATGAACTGAAGCCTAATCTTCCTACAAGTGTTTTTACAGTCAGCAGAGTGAGAGGTGGGCCTTCATAAAGGCAACACAGAACAGTAAAAATGACATTCTCTTGTCTGAATTGCCTCCTTGGAAGTACTCTATCTCCATCACTCTACTGAATCCCACAGTAACTCAAACTTCATTCCAGCAAAATTTCCATCACAATTCTGGAGTCACTACTGCCTAAATCTACCTGTTCCGTTATAATTAGGGGGAAAAGTTGAAAAAGACACCTTGCACATCACGACCAGTTTTGACAAACTTAGCATAAAAGAGGAAATACAGAAATGCTTCTGGAGTAACAGACCAAATTAAAACAAAAACAAAACCACACCAAGAAAACCTACATTTTATCTGGCCACCACCTACCTTCCTACCGTGTCAGATGTCTCTGCTAACTTGCAATCTAAAAGCAGGGGAGAACTTGCTCTAAAGACACTACAAATTTTGGAGTTTCTGAAAGTCAGAACAAGTACTTGAAAAGTTAACCCAGAAATAAATACAACAGTGAAAGGAAGTGACTGCATATAATGACTGGAAATGGGTGTATTCACTTTGACTTGGCCTATATTTGAAGAAAATAAAACACCCAATTATTTCTGTGGACAGAAAATGTATAGATTATAATTTCAGTGAACACTTCCTAAAGATGAAGAATGCATTCTCTCCCTACAACAGAGTCATTATAGAAGGAACAGAGATTTCACGAAACTCCATGAAGTGCATTCTTACCCTTTAATTTCGTAGGTTTGTTCTCTCTTTAATCCCTTCAAAGCCTGAGCCTATCACAGCATCCACAATGAGGGGAAAAAATCATAGTGACTAAGTAATAAGGGCAGATTACATTAAATTAGAAAAGTCAGAGCTGAAAGTAAATTTTCTTTCACGCGTACGCGCATTTGGCCCTCTCATGCTTCCTTAGTGTGTCATCTTCTCTCTAAACCACCTCAACACATTATCACATTCATCTCAGTCCTTTCCAAAACTATGCATGAGGAATCAAACCAAGTGGGTCCACAATGCACTGTGAAGGTGTACATGCACGACCCATATGCTGGAAAACACCACCGAACGCTGTCTACCTAGTCTTGTTGTTGGTGTAGTACCGTTATACCATTATTTACTAATAAAAGTATTTTAGCCCATAGCTGTACTACAATCAGTAACTCACAGTGCAAAAAACCCACAATCTCAGGAAGTGGCTTCTTTTCAAATCAAGTACCAGGCAGCAGAGAACAAACAGCAGAGACCAGTTTTTGTCTGTATTCTAGGCACTGGACACACACTGCCTTTCTCTCTTCTCCCTTCCAAAATTCAGCACACTTCAGAAGAGCTGGGGACCAAGTAACTCCAATAGCAACTAAAGATTCATAAGGCTCTGAAAAGCTGATCCCTGGATTTGATTCCTTTTCTAACCCTGATACACTCCGAATAAATCAAAATACTGTTTCTGTGACTGTGAAGTTGTTCCACTGAAGCATGCAGAACAGAGCAGAATGGACTACTTTCATCTGTCTTCACTTATAAAAATTCATTAGTAGATTTAATCCCTTTTCCCAGCATCCAAATAAGAGGCCTTTAAGGGTGCTATACAAAACAACCTAAATCCCAGTCATCTCCATCTAATGCTTCACTTCTGTTTTTTTCAAGTATAAAAGGGAAAAGGGAACAGTAGGCCTTGAAATAACTACTGATGTGTGATGTTATCCAGCAAGTCAAAACATGCAGGAGCAACTAATAACAAACTCTCACCATCAGTAAGGGATTTTCAAGGAAATACTGTAGTTTAATTGCCGCTTTCTATCCTACAATGTTGATTTTCAAGCAGAACAGGGTATTTTGGAGTTATGCCCTTGCTTATATGGAGATGAAAGATGTATCCAACTAGGTTCAATTAAAAAAGTTCTCCAGCTGCCTCCAAATCTGGCTTAAATACAGCACGAACTCAAAAATTAAAAGTTGAGCCTGAAAATCAGTGCTGAATGAAGAGTAACGGGGGGAGGTGTGGAGAGTTTTTCTTTTTTTGTGATATCACAAAATGGTCACTGGCATTTCCCAAATTGAGTTACTCCAGTGCTAACATACATTAAGTTCAAAAACCAACAGTGAAAAGTCTAGGTGGAGTTACACTTAGAGAAGAATGGGAAACCCAAGTTTAGGTACAAGTATGTGTTTAATCACGACTTAAGCATTACAAAAGGTCTGAGACAGCTTAGCAATATTTCAGTGATATATAAATGATCATAAATTTTGCAAGAAATTTTGTGGCAAAAGAGGCAGCAGGGAGAGATGCATGGACTCTGCCTACCTACAGTCATCTGTGCAACATTCAAAATTTGCTTCAGTCGGTATATCTTGAGAATACAGAAGATGATAACTTAATGAGAAGTCATTATATTCACATTTTCACACAAAATTTGGATGCACATTAAATAAATACCAAAGATTAAAATAGTAAGCTTATGCATATTTCTCAAACAAACATTCACCTTCTAAACAAGTGCTGTTCACACTGATCAGAAGGTTCAAAAGGATCTGACAATTCACTGACACACTCCTTCTTATGTCCAGATAGACTAGTATCTTTTTGACAAGAAAAATGAGCGACTACTCCAAACTGCCTAAGAAAGGAATCTACAAACAGTTGTTTTTCATATATTTTAAGACTGCTCTATAAACAGTTGGCATAAATGGATGCTTTCAGTTACATGGAAATTAGCATATCTTTATCATTCATGCCATTTACTTAAAAAAGATCAGTGTTTAATAATACGTGCAGTTCCAAATAAGCAACTGGAACTAAAACTAAGTATCACTTGCCTCAAATTATTATTAACTAAGTGTTCATATGGCATATTTGCACACTTGGTCCATTGCTGACAGCGCAACTGGCATTTTAATATGCCCGTGATGAATCTTGGGAGAAAGGAGGTATCAGAAACTCCAGACAAGAGTGAGAAGTAAGTGACTTCATTATTTATTTCCAGGTTTTGAGCCTTGAAGTTCTCATGGTGTTCATCAGGTGTATCTACAACATACAGGCATAGCTTGCCTACCTTCTTACGCACAAGCATTTTCGAAATGCACTTTGCTACCTGTTAGCTGTACCCAGCTTCCTTCCCTCTCTCCAGCTTTCTTGCACTTACTTTCCTCTCACCAAATCACTGCTTTTTCTCTTTACAGAACACAATGGAAGATGTTTCAAGTACAATTTTCTGGCAATGTGTTCAAAAAGTCTACATAAAAATTCACCTTTACTATGATTGACAACTGTTCAAGAAAGAACAGTCTCATAGGATGAATTAATGCACATTACCAATCTTTTCATTACTCAGTTATGGTACCTGTAATAAATATAGCAACATTAATGCTTAAAGCTATTCCTGACAGTTTTTGAAGACTTCAATAACAAGTTTCCTTTGTCAATCTAAACCACATGTTTACACTTATTCAACTATACAAAACCATAGTTAAATTACACTACCATTTTCTAAATCTTCCCCAAATCCCCTTTCTCATTACTTGCTATTTAGTGGCAAGGTTAAAAGGAGTCTCACTCTCAACATACAGGATTTAGAATAACCTCATCGACCTCAGTTTGCTGTAAACTTTAAATACAAACAAAATTGACCAGATTTGCCTATTCATAATAATAGAGAAAAGTTTGCTTTTGTGGTACGCATTTTTTCTAATGATATTAAAGAATTTCCACTATTCTTCACAGTAAAGTATGTAAAGTTTTTTGCCCATGACAAAACCTCAAGTACCCATGAAAAAATAAAACCTCAAAAAACTCAAAAACTATTTTTGAGTACTTTTTCTTACATATATACAACTCCTCAGAAATCAAAATAACAAAGGGATCCACTTTATGCTTTCCATGTCAAGAGCAAATGCATTAGAAAACAAGTGAGTTTTTTGAAGAGTCAATGAATTTCACTGCAACTACAGCAAGTGACATTTTCATTTTATTTTCAAATACAGGGAAAGAACCGTGTGCTTTCTTTAGTACATGCTTATCATCATCACCTTTTTACCACAGAGTCAGACTGTTCTTGTAAGCTTTCTTCCACATTTAAGACAGAATATTGCCTCAACTTTTCCAAGAGATTGTGATAAAAACACATGTAGAAATTCCTCCGCATTTGACCTGATATTGCTACAAAAAAAAGGCATTTTTTGCTGCCCACTTTTCTTTACAGTTCTTTAATCAAATAAACATGACCTCTTTGTCACTGAAAATAAGTAGTGTTACAATATGTACTCAGTCATATCTAAGTTCATATTAATTTTTTTTAAACCAACTATGGGAGAAAAGAGGCAGAAAAACAAGTGTTACTTGAAGATTACATTCCTCCTGCTCCGCTATGCTAGGTCTGCTCTACCTCAGTCTTTCACTAGTGTCACTGGTAACAATCTCCACTCCACCTTCCCAAAGTAAAAAAAGGTATACACTGGCAAACTTCCTCCCAGAAATATTAAAAAATACATTCTTTATGTTTTTTACTGTAAAGAGTATCCTTAACCCAGTCAAAAGCTGAGTAGTGATAAGTAACTGTGGGTAAAAGTCTACACATCAGAACATCAAAGGAAGACAATATCACAGAACAAAAAGTGAAGGAAAGACTGCTAAGACTTTCTTCCAAAGACGTGAAAACATAATAAAAAAACCCAGTGCTCCACAGCAACAGAATTAATTTGCGTTTACAACCCAAGCTTAGATTTGGCAATTACAACTGTTACGCAAAAAGTTACTCTTGACTTCTCTTTATTGAGGGTGGGGGAAGAAAGAAGAAATCACTTTTAAAAGCAATGCATTCAGGGTTTCCAAACTGCAGCTCTCATATTTACAGCTGAGGAGCAAGACCGTTAAACTGAATTCACTTTGTTGCCCTCAGATTAGAAAAAAATGTAAGCACAGATTAAAACTCTGTGATAATAACATAAAGAGACTAGCAAAGGAAAATGCTTACTGCCCTTTAAATGCAAGCTATCTTAAGTTTTTCCTCTTTTTGCACTTTTTCTTTCATGAGATAACACACTCAGCATACACTGCTCCATCGCCTCTCAGGTGAAACAAATCAAAGCATTTATTTTCACCTCTTTGACATTTTCAAAAAAACATACGAATATATGGCATACCTTGTGCTATAACAGTTCAACCCTGCATCAGCTAACAAACCTCTTTAGGTTTAAGCCTACACACTGTACAGCCTACCCGCTTTCTTTTTGTACTTTGCCAGATCTCCTCAATTTCACAAACTTCTGAACAGAACTGTCATTATTAATTCTCAGCAAGACACCTAAGCCACTATGAATCACTGCAGCACTGGCAGCAAGTGTCTGCACTACTCTCACAATGCTTCAGAAACGGAGAGAAGTCCTAAAGCAACTAAAAGCTTTTAGCTGACCTACTGCTGACTTGGTTCTTGCACAAGCCTTCAGGCAACTTCATTAAATAAGAGAGAAAAGAAAACCCGTGCATTAGGATGACATAACATTTCAGAAGCCAGAAATATTTCATTATTCTGCCTCTCTAACACCAGGATCTCAGCTCCATGCCACTGTTTCCAATACAGACACCACACAGGCTGGAACTTTAGTTTTTCACACTTCATTAAAAGCCTATCGAACAGTGATAATTATGCTTCCCATAACTGTGGAGTTAGTCCCTCAGAGTTTATTCACTGGACATCAGGCATCAAAACTACTTTGCTCTAAATAAGAGGACAGATAACACATGTTGCACTCTTTCTTAAGACAGGGACTACACGATGTAAGGTATTTATTTACTATGCAAAACTGCACATTTCTCCATGCTGTGTGAAAATTAAATTGTTAAATAATGTTCTTCCCATAAAACAACAGACAATTATTATTTTTCCTAACAAGAAATGAAAGTGAGAACAGAAAAAAGGGCTTTGTGTAGTCTCTAAGATGCTGCTCAACTCTACGTTGCTAAGCCACTGATATCTATACAACAGATTCCTGCAAAGAAGAGGGAGTGGGCACTTCTTCGCATTGGGAAGTTGTGGTTAATTTCCCAGAACTCACATTTGCCATGACTCTTGCATTTTAGCAGCCATACTACTTTAACAACACCATCATCTGGGACACTGGCAGCTCTGTAGTCCAGCAGTCGATATAACAAAATTTTTAAACTTGAACAATCATAGAGAAGTTCACTGTTGTTGTTCTGATAATCAAAATCACAAAAATACAAAGAACAAAACTGTACTGTGACTTCATATTGACTGCATTCGCTGTGTAGTAGAAGTGAAGTCAGAAACTTGTATTTCAAAGTCTTTTGGAAACTTAACCCATGAACAAGCGCACTTTAGTACCTTTGAGCTGTAATTTTCAGCAGAACAGATACAGTTGCATTTCTAGTGATAGGTAATTTAAAATACATGTTAGTATAGACCACTCTGTAGCATTAACTTTAAACAGTTACAAATACAAGTTTAAAAGTTTTGGTAAGGTGTACTTGCTTGCTTACATTCCACTCACTATCTCACTGCCAGTCCATGCTCATCACGTGAACGGGTAGTCAATACAACTTGCTTCATGATATCAAGACAAGCTAATTTTGAAATTACCACGGGCATCCAGAGCTTACCAGAGAATCCTGAAACAGCTTGCTGTGAGACACAGCCACATGCAGAGGCTCATGCTGGTTTTAGAGAATAAATGATCTTCAAGAGAGGCACGCTATCACATCAGCAAAACCTCAGTTTTTGTTGAACTAGTGTTCTCATTAAAAAATCATTTTCTTTATTATACTTACATGTTTCTTCCTAGAGTCACTGTTCCCCTACTAAAACATACTGTAATTTTTTTAGGATTTCTAGATACATCTTAATCGCTATCTGCCCATTTTCTTAGGAAAGGTAAATCTCAAAAGAGAACACATGCAGCCAGGAACAGATGAACACAGGTATCTAGATGTGACACTGATGCATAACTATATTTCTGCCTATGCACACATTCTAAAATGTTTCACCTCTTCAAAGGTGTTGTCTATTGGCCTTATTTGGTTCCATTTTGTAGATCTCTCGATGTTACTTATTTTTCTTCTAGTTACCCACATGGCACATCTTCAAATTCAGTAATCTTTCTATTAAACATTCAGTTGTAATTATTGCTCATACTTCAGACCTGTCAAAGAAAATTCCCACCAAACAACAGGCATAAGACAATTGTGGCTTAATTTAAAACACCTAACTAATTTCCAAATTGTCTATCAGGTACCCATAACTGACATTAATTTAGTTGGGCTAGACATGAAAACGAATTCCAGCACACTTACCCATATACAAAGTGTGACCCAACTAAGACAAAATCTAGAGATTTGCCTAAACCAGAATGGTGTGGTTTAGAGTAAGTTCCAAGATGATAATAAAAAGAGTGACAAAATTCATCCATTTTCCCATCTCCCTTAATATAAAACACCAGTTTCAACACAAGAAAAAATGCTATAGCTTCCACTGATTAAACAAGTTGCTTGTTTGACAGACTTACAATAACTCATCCTATCTTTTGTTGAGCAATCCAATAAAAATCAAAAATGTCTGGTTGCCCACGCTTATTTTTGCACTTAAAAATTTAGCAGCTCTCTTGGAAGCCAGGAAAAGAGACATCTTTAGAACAGGGTGTTAAAAATACATCTGTTTCCCTACCTGTTTCTCACTCAGAGCTGTGATTTTGGCTTGAAGTTCATGAAGCTGTTTCTTCAAATCAGCGTTCTGATTAGAAAGAAAAAATATCTGTGAGAAAGATATTCCATTTGTTAACATAGAGTAGTAGCAGGAAGGTGGTTTGTTTTTTTTTGTTTTGTTTTTGCACAGTGTACTACAAATACAGCACCTCTGGATGTTCAGCCAATAAAATTCAAGAGGCTCAAAAAAGCCTTACTTAAGTCACTGAGTGCAACAATAATCAGAGGACCTTTCCAGCACTCAGAGAGACAACCCAGTTTGGAAAGAAGATTTCATTAAAACATCCATTAGTGCTTATCACATTATAAAGCACATTTGTACATTTCATCAAGTTTACAAATTAAGTGAGAAATGTTTGTGAATACATAGAATAATAGTATCATAATGTATACAACAGCATGCTATGGTATCTTACCTAAAACATTCTCACCTGTGCTACTTATGAAACAATACTATACATTTAACTGTATAGATCAAACATACCTATTAAATCTTAACTGACATACGTTACATGAAGATTAACACATCTAAGTCTTAATTTCATGTATGTTTATGCCTTAGATTGTACTAAAGGCAATTTCATTTGCCTTACTACATCATTCATATCAGTTCTTTGCTTACAATGGCCCTTTCTTAAGCTTAAGATTTGAAAGCCATAAGCATCACTACAAAGATACAGCAAGAAAACAATTTTACCAGGACTTTTTCTTTCCTACTAGAAATAAAATAAAATTGAATTTCAAAAAACATCTGTCCATAGTTTAAAACCAGTGAAGCTCTGCAGAAACATGACATGGAAGCAAGTTTTCCTTAATTTTCCTCTTTTTTCACTTCTTTTTTTTCTAATTTACATTGTAAACTTTTTACAGTAGATTATGCAGGTTCAGTACTACACAGAAAAATTAAAATGAAGGACTAATATCATTACAGGTACTTCATGCTCAGGATATATTCCCTATTTTTATATTCCTCCATTCAACTTTGAAATGCATTACAATATCAGGTTATAGATACTCTTCTCCAATTCTAGCAACACCAGATATTGACCAGTCATCCTCCTTTCTTTTATATTCCACTTAATAATCTGGAATAAAAATGCATTAAGAGCATTGAAAGCGGAGACTAGGTTTACTCCCCCTGACTCTAGGAACTTTGCATGGCTGCTTGCAGCATGATCTCACTTTCAGCAGATATGAACTGAAAGCAAACTGCTCTGTAGTCTAATTGTTAGCAGACCTGCCCAGTCAGTAAGAGTACCCAAAACCCGCCAGTATAATGAAGTTTTAGAAAACAGATTTTCCAATACCACTGCACTCCCTGTTCGACCCTCCCTGTCAAGGGTCCAGCCACATGACAGTTATTAAAAGCTGTCTTCTTACTTCACTGAGCTCAGAAAAAATATGTATTCAGAAAAATTACAGGGCATTTACTCCTGTATGGGGATGGGAGCACTTAATAGCAAGCCTCAAGAGAGCTGCCTTTATCTCTCTACTTAACATATTAGACTGGTTTGAGAACTCCATGAATTCCCCACTGAGCACACTAGAGTACTCAATTGCTGTACAAGATTGGGAAAGGGATGACTTCTGCTGCCTATGCAAGGAGTCTAGTTATCCAGCCTCAGTAGCTCTGAAACTTCCCAAGGCCAAGTGCTCACTCTTTGGACACTATAGTGCTGGTAAGACACCTAAGACAGCCAATGTGAACAGAGCCTTAAGCTACATTACTTGAAAAAAATTTCTTGGACAGAATATCTTTTCTCTTCTTGTACTGTGAAGCTTCTGATACTCAAAAAAAAAAATAAAAAAGCTATTTCTAATAATGGCACCTTTTATAAAGAACAGCTTCTAATAGAATCAGAAATGTACTGCACATTTGAACTGCACCACAGCCCACGAGGGTCACTTGAATTAAACCAGTGAGAATATATATGAGGTGAAAGGCTCCATAATGGCAAGAGTTTTGGTTTTGGTTTACACTATCCAACAGTCATTGTTTAAAAACTTATCCATAAGTTTTCTTTTAAACACTGTATTAGCAAGAAAGAACATGATCAAGAAATATCTAAAATTCTCAAGCTTCATGCACTGTTATTTCCTGCATTTTTAAGAGTAAATAATCCAATATAAAAGTAAATAGTTACCTGTGGATCTTGCTTCATTTGGGCAACCAATTTCTAGAAAGAAAACAGATGCAACAATACAATGAGGGCATCACTACAGATCTTGTTGAAGAGTTTAGAATTCAGTATTTTTGAAGAACCTTTGTAAAAGCAAAATACTTAATTTACAGTATTTCAATAGCAAGACACAGAGTCCAGCACGATGTAATTTCCAAACCCATTCTTATTAATATACTAAAACAACTGTACTAAGCTATCACTTCTGCTCCTCCTAAACAGCTCTTAAACAAGTGATGCTTTTTTAAGACAATTTAAGCCAGCTGGGTAAGATAATCTAATAGTTGTGTCTCCTCTAGAACTGCTGCCTTCTTTGCTTGCAGTCACAAGAAACACAAATCACAGATAACCGCTGCAGGCACAAAAGCTGTTTGTATATTCAAGAGCAGAATGTTTCAAGTACTATGGCTCCGCCTGTGTGTTGGCTTGGCTGGTACCAGATGGAAGACCCATATTCAGAAGTATCTTTGCCACTTTTCTCCCTCAAAGAGAGATTGAGATCATTGCAGAAGAGATGCCCTCCACATTCAAAAGAAAGCAGACAGATTGTTACCATTCACCATTCTTCCTCCTTCACTTCCTTTAGGCAGCTGCAGGAGAATGTTGTCTATTGCTAAGCAAGAAAAAAGGTACAAAAGGAAAACAGAGCCCAGAATGAAGAGAAAAGATAAACCAAAAATTCCCTATTTCTTTTTTCGTTACAGCCACAGTTATCACATCACCATGTCCCTTCCACACGTGCAAAGAACCATGTAAAGTCTCTACCTTCTTTCCCATTTACTCATCAGAATCAGAAAAAGGAGTGAGAAACAGAAGGACAAAGCAAGCAAGAAAAACATGTGTTCTATTTCACCTGCATTGATATCACTGAGAGAATTCAGACTGTCAGCTAATTCCCTTTAAAAGTTTATTTCCTTTCACATCCTAAAAACTGTACTAAAAAAACCACCCCAAACAAAACAAGCATAAAGATAATTTTATATCAGACCACAGGTTTACCTGCTGAATTTTCTCTCTAGTCACAGCCATTAGCAAAAAAACAGATGCCTTAGCATAGTGTCTATGCTGGATAAGCAGAGTGTTACTTCCCATCTTCCAAAAATTTGCATCTCTGATGTCTTCAAAGATTGTGTCTTAGGTTCAATAACTTGTAGCACACATTAATTTCATTTATCTGCCTTAATTACTTTTTAAACTCAGGAAAACATTCCAGATTCTGTGACAATAAGTTTCCAAGTTAAACTAAAGGACTCTCATGTGAAAGGATGACCTCCTTTTTCTTTTGAATCTGTCTCCTTACAATGCAAGCGTGAGGGACTAATACAATTACAGAAAACCAGAGCTGACTTGAGTCAAGAGGAGTTGGACTTGACAACCCTTACAGGTCCCTTCCAACTCAAAATTATGTGATTCTATGGCTGCTTCTCTATTCTTCTTCCTACAATTTTTCCACATCACATATTCCCCTATCAGTTATCACTTCTTCAGATTGAGAGTCATCCCGTGCACAAATAATTCCATTGCTTTGTTCACTCTTGGCACTCTTCCCTGTACTTCTCTAGTTTGTCTCTATCATCTGGAGACAAAGTTTAAAACTGCATGCAACACTCTAGTACTCTGTACTGCAAGAACTCCCTGTGCTAACAGCCAATTCACAGCCTGCTACTGCAGCTGTAAAACTGGGCCTGTTTTTCCAAAGCACATCACTTGGCATTTATCTAAACTGAGTAGTATTGTTTCGTCATGCTGACATTCAGCATTACAGGAACACACTTAGCTTATTTTTTCTTGGTTCTTCCTGCCACATTGGAATTTGATAAGCAACAAATCTGTTAGTTTTTATACAAAGTGCTCCTGCAGACACAGTCATAAGACAATACAGTCAGTACTGTAAACTATTCATAAGGTATTGCTAGATTTATGAATCATACAGCGCTGCATCATGCAATCATAAGGAAAAAAATCATCTTTTACTATGATCTCAAACACAAATTAAATTTTAGGTATTTTAAAACATAGTGACCTTTTTGATATGAAATAAGAGGACAGTGATGTTTTAGGTTCTTTCCCCACATCAGTTTAAGGAATTATCCACGAAACCCAAACCTTCTGTAAGAATAAATATAGCTTCTTTAACACCTCTTGTGATCAAACCTATGTGGAGCAGACTGCTTCAAAATAACCTTAATTAAATCAACACAGTAGCAGAATGAACTACTTAGATTAGATGCATTTCATCTCAGAACAAGCAATATAGCTTTGACGTGGAAGATATTTGAATATTCAAGTTGTATTACACTGATAGAGCAAGTGACCTGGTCAGATGTCATTCGTGAAGGATTCTCTGAACATAGAAACAAAATTAAGAAGGAGCTTTTTCTAAAGAACTAAACCCTCTTTTGGGTCCTGAACGGTAGTTTAAGATACACTTCACCAAAGCAGTCTTATGAAACCTTCAGACAGAGTTCTGGAGGTGAAATCAAATAGACAGGAAACAGGGAGCTGTTCCACAAACAAAACCAGTCATACAGAGCATCGCTTTGTACAGCCATGTAAGCAGTCCCAAGCAACACACTGCATCAGGAAGCAGGAGCCTTGACCACAGCGCCAAGCTGAACTCCGTACACACACAGACACCTGCCCACCACTTACAGTGGGACAACAAACCTTGACAGTATGAGTGCTGGCAAGCTTTTTTAGAGAGTCCTCAGAAAAAGAAGAGATAAGTAAAAGATAGCAAGAGACATTGTTCCACAAAAGCTGAGCAAAAAGAAGGGATATATTGTATCTCTTTAGGTTACAAAATTGAAAGCTATACAAGAAAGTTCAAGCATTTCATTTGAAGATTTCTTTTGGTGCCAACACTGGTTTAATTTCTATAGGTGCCCATTTGACAACAGTTCACAAAAAGTTTACTGAAGCACTCAACATGTTGTTGCAAGTGTTATTTTCCACTGTAAACATATTCTTAGCCTTAATTATAGAAATATACTGCATCTTGAATAAAAGAAGACAACTTTCTGATATAATGGCTTTTCTAGTTTCACCAACTAAAACCAAATTTAATTAAAGTTTATTTCAGTTCAGAGCTCACTTTTAATGAGGACTGGGCAAAGCTAAAGCAAACAGGGTCAAACCAAAATTTAAGCTGTTAAAAAAGAGTATTTTTGGACATTTTCCAGTCTTCATCCCTGTTCAGCATTGTCATTACGAACAGATGCTAAAGATTATTCAAAATTCACAGTCTTAAAATTTTTGGTTAGCTTAGGCATAAAGCAGAATGAAGATACCCACAGGAGGTGAACGCTGTTATACAAACACAAGTATGACTAGTGTTCTGACTGCTTTACAGAATACTTTAAAAAATTACTTACTGGCCTTAGATATTTCTATGTCTGCAGCAAAATGCCATAGGTAATTTCTGAACTTCCTACCCCAATAACAAGACTTCATTGTTTGAATGTAAGGGCCTTGGGAGTTTCTGAGGAGAGCAAAATACTCATCTCTAGTTCTGGAAATCCATCTTTAGCTTTTTCAAGTTTTTCTCCCTAGTTGTAAATTGTATTTTGTTAAAGCAGACATAGTTTCATTTTAGTAATTCACCAATTTGAGTTCTTGCAATCTGCTCATCGTTGCAGCAAGCACTGAACAAGCCACCAGAACACTTTTTAGACAAGTCACCAAGTAATATGGAAACACTTTACAATATAATGGGTTAAACTGTCCCTTCACTTTTTTCATCCATTGTGTAACAGTTGTGAGTGTCAGATATCTGGAGAGCTCCATGAATACTTGGAGAACTGTGTTTAGAAAAGGACTCATTGATAAATTTAACATTTCAAGTTGGCAGCTACTCCGTGTCTATGGCTGTAACAATTTTGTTCCAAGAATTAATATGCATATGTCCCCTTACATTTGCTAAATTAGGCTTTATTATTATTATTTCTACTATTTCCTCAGTTGCACTGTAACAGAATGGGAAACTGCAACTCTACTGCTGTACAGTATTGGACAGGTTACCAGTAAAAAGACCCAGCGCAACAATTTCCAAGCCTAAGCACTACAACATTTTGGTTATCAAAAATACACACGTTTAGAAGGTACTAGAGTAGAAGACACTTCAGAAGAGAAGCACCAGATGAAGCTATGAAGCACTATATACATTTCACTTTAAAGTTCCTCCGCCATATTCCTCCATTGCCAACTGAATACTGCAGTTGGCTTCAGAACATTAGAAAAACCTTCCAGAGAGAGGCTGCTGAACACAGAGTTTTCAAAATGTTTTTATTACTGCTACAAAATCTTAAAAAAAATCCCCACCCACAGCCTGATATGTAGATTTTTCATATTTGCTAAAAAACAACAGGTGGTGGGGTCAAAATGCAAAGTATAAAATTCTAAAGTAGTTTTGAGCTTATAAAAAAATTATTACTATAGTTGTAGTGCTACTGCTTAATGCTCCCATTAGTAGTAATACTGTCAGCAATACTAATGCTGTTATTATTTGAAAGTCTAAAGCAAGAAAGAATACAAATTACCTGGTGAACCTGAATTTCCACTTTCAGAGCCTCCTGTAGAGTCTGCAGCTCCATTCTCTACCTTCTCCACTTTTTCTAGAAGTGTCCTTGCTGATTCCAGTGCCTTTAGTTTCTGGTTCCCTCTTTAACACCAGTCCTATAGAAAAAAAACAAACCAGTTTTGGTTTGGTTTGACAATTTGAAAAAAGGAGATTATAACAGAGCAGGAATTCAACAGTGAACTACATTCAAGTGCAGCTTTCTAGCCTAAACACAGTTAGTCTTTTGAACACAAGAAATCTACAGGCTCTACAAAATGCCTGCCTTGGAGTCATTTAGTCAAATTTGTTACTTCCCACATATTCCAAAGTCGACACACTTGTCCCTTATCTTAGTTTGCAGGCAGCTATTTCCTACCAATATCCTATTGCAGTTGCATATTAAATTAGAAAATTTAAGTACGGAGAACGTTTTAAAAATCTGTGTAGATGAAAACATATTCTGAAGACTAAAATTCTGCAACCCAAACAGCAATAAATTGTTAAATTCAATGTACTACATTAACATACTTTCCTGATACTATAGAGCTGTTCTTAGATGGGATGGTGTGCACACAGTTTGACAGAACAACAATAATATATTAATAACCTACTGCCTAAAGTTTGTGCTGAGTTAGTCATTTCAGTTGAACTCTGTTCTGAAGGAGCATAAGATTGATATAAAGCACAACAAACTTTTTCAAAATGATTAATTTTAAAATCCTTTTAATTTTGGAATTCTACTTTTAGATCATGAGTTTACCATCTTCACTTGTACCACAAAAAAATTAACCCACCAAACCTCTGACATCGAAAAGCTTTATCACACATACTTCTAAAAGTCTTGAAAGTTGGACAAGAGATTTTTGTTCAGAAATACATTGAAATTGTCAGCTTCTGAACCACGATTAAGGTCCTCATATGCTCAAATCACAGTGGAACCTACGTAAAAACATCTATAAATACATACAGATAAAAGCCATGGGAAAACATGATATAGCAATCCTTTCAGTCACTTTTCCATTCAGACATCAAAATTAAAGAATTTCTGCAGTGCTAAAATAGTTCCTGGTTTTTTTTGGAAATTGTTCGCAATTATTGCACAGGTATTGTCAACTCAGAGGCCTTCATCACGAGACTACAATATTTTCAAAAGGATACTGACACTTTAGACTGCACATGTAGGCTATAAAAAGAGAGTAATTCCCATAAATTAAAGAATTTTAATTTAATGTTGTCTCAGTACAGTAAACTGAAGTGCTGGACAAGTTTGTGCACTCCTGAAAATAAAAAGGTTGAGAGTGCGTGTTTTGTTAATTTAATTATTTCTCTTTTCAAAAAGAAATATGTTACAAAAAGAGAAGACTATAAAGGAGGTTTAAAAAGCATTACATTTAAACTCATTCTTTGTCAGTGCTGTCTGCTGTTAAAGTTACTTATTTAAATAACAAAGGCCAGATCAGACTTTCTAGCCAACACATGAAATGACCTGCTGCAAGAGCCTCTCCCACATGTGACACAGATGAGTGAAAACAGCTGCCTTTGCAGCACTACTCTCTATAAAACTGTAATTTGTATCAAGGGATACATGGAAATAACATACAGTTCCCTGACCTATTACCACAAACAGTAATGAGAAAACAGAATCCCAGATTATTACTTCCACTCATTGACAAGAACAATGATCGCATGCTTTAAGTCCCTATCACTGCAGTTTCAACAGAAACTACACTTCAGAAAACCATGTGGAAGACTGGTTAATGAAAACTGGAACCACCACAGAGGCAAAGTCTTTCACAGGCCTTGGAAATTCAGTTTTGGGGTAAAGATACAGGCAAGTATGGCCATAGTTTCTTCCTCTGTGTGTCATCAACAAACGAGAAGGCGCACATGATGAACAGTTTACATCACTCTGTAACTACATGCCAACTTTAAAGTTCAGTGCAGAACAGTGGAAGTTATCTCAAGTGAGAATATCAATATTAATATCCACCATTTTAATATATGTAGCTGTAAAGTCCAATATTAGTTCATGGCAAAAATGACATGATACTTTCTGTGGGGAAAAAACCCCAACAAACATATCAGGATTGAGCAATTACTATCAATGCATAACTTAATCTGACAGATAGAAATTGATGGTACATAAAAGTTAATCCAAGCTAATTGCAACTACGCCTTGAACAGCCAGAAAGGTTTTTCAAAATGAATTTTTAAGGGGTTTAAGAAAAAAGTGATGCTGCTTTGCAGAAACAAGTTGTTGCTTAGCCTAGTCAAGTTTATAGGGGTATACATAAGAACAAATGTATTTCATTTAAAAGTTTGGTCAAGTTGCCAAATTCTGAATATGAAATATATACAGCTGTTTCCATTTAGAACATGTACTTATAGCTTCCCTCTCCTAGCAAGAATAACTATCCAAAGTTATCCCTGTCCAGAATTCCTGGTAAGTACCTTACACACTGACCCAATGTTAAACAACCAATACAAAAAAAAAAAAAAGTGATCATTCCTTGCATTCAACAAAACCTAGACTGTATTTTTTCTGGTTTACGTAGAATAACATCTAGAAATATCTGTCAGGGCATCTGGCTAAATACTGCTCAAACTTCCCCTGAAAGGAGGTACAGAACTACATAAGTAAGTGGTTATGCACTTTCCAAGTGCAAAAATCTTCAGTATTTTTGAAATCTTCTTCTTTTAGATTGAACTTAAAGGGAAGATTTAAAAACTTAAGTCCAGTGGCATTATAAACTACCTACAATACCACACTCAAAGAGGTATAAAACCGTCTCTGGATTAATCATAAAGCATAGTGCATTTTCCACTTTAATCTTATGACAGGGGAATTATTTTAATTAAAAAGCTTGTAGATGACTGAAATTGCACAGGTGGATTGGTCTGCAAAAATCCTTCATCCCTTCAGTTTGTAAAGGACAGAATGCAAGTACTTTGTTCAATGCCAGAACCAGTGATTTCCAAAAGGAAAGCAGAGGACTGACAAGTACATGCACCTCTTGTACATCCAGACATACTTCTAAGTTTCAGCCAGAAAGAACACTGAGAGTAAGAGGCAGATTCGCCATCTTTTGGATAGATTTCAACATTTGGAGGCAGCAGTCCTCCATTCAATTTCTTGCTGGCATTCATTTGTTCCCAATAATCACTTATTTCTTAAGTGGTTGCTTCAAGACTTAAACACACTCAGATAAGTACCCCAATGCACCACACTGGGCAGCACACATTTATAGACTATTTCAATACTCAGAGACTGAATGAAACCTTAAGCTCTACAATAAACACGCAAGTGCATTCACACTTCACTGTTATCTCAATGAAAAACAATCCACATCAGAACCTCTAAATTATCACAATGCTATTTAAACTATGGCTCTTTTGGAAGCTACACTAGAAACACAGTTGACAAGGTACACAGAATTATAAAAACAAAGGTAGGACACACACAAAAGCCATTAATGCCTTCTGTATGTATGGAAGGTCTCTGAACAACATAAAATTTTAGAGAAGCCTTTCTGTGCCAAAAATCCCTTCAAATAAATCTGAGTTTCACATTACACAGGAAGAAAAAAACCTTAACATTATTATTTTTGAGTAGATGAATTTAAATGTCCATTGTACTTACAGACCCTCAGGCCCAAATATCAGTCCTACACAGATTTTATTTATAAGACTGGGGCTTCCATCAGTAGCATTTACTTTTTAAGATTTAATTTCTGAATACAAGAATAGATAGGATTTCAGTTTCAGTAAACATCAAACTTCTCCAGAAATGGATGCCAGTTCTTCATATCATCTATTCTTAGGTAAGCCATTTTAGCCCTGGAAAGAAGTACTTACCAGTTTTGAGTGAGTTATCCCTTTCAGCTCTCCACTCCCTCCTACAAAAGAAAAACAACAACAGAAAAAAAGATAATTACAAACATTTTAACTACAGTTTGAAACAGGAGAAGAAATTAAAATATTTGGAAAGTTGGAGGAGAAAGGGTTGTTGGTGCTTTAGGAGGGTTTTTTTTTGTTTTTTTTCTTGAGGGAGCTGGCTTTTTTTTTAAAATGCTGAAGATAACTATAAAACACCACTTGGAAAGAAAATCTGTTTGACAAGGTAGGGAAAACCAAGGAGATTTACAATTCTAATCTGGATTAACTATTACTGCCATTAGGGGAAGAATAGATTACAGGCAAAAGTTTTCCTAGTTCTGTGCAAGGCCAGCATCCCCCTCTCATGGAAGAAATACCTTCATTTCATCATGTTTATTAATATCTGAATCACAAGCCTTGTCAGTTGCCCCAGCTAAACATGACAAGATGACCCACCGAGGACATTTGCCCACCACCTCTGCTAAAGGTTATACCAACAGAACAAAGATGGTGGAGTAGGTGGCCCCTCAGCACAGTCACTACAGCTCAAATTCCAGAGTACTAATGTAAACTGAAATCAACAGCCATTTAAGCCAATACAGCAGGTCATGAAGTGTGGAGGCTGAGAAAATACACTGCCCCTTATGCTGCCTGGGTCACGGCAAGAATATTTAGAAGCATAGCGAGGTAATACCCCTTAAATCATTCTCATATGAATCATAAAAAACTCATGAGTCAGAGTTCTAAAAAGATAGTTACAATATAAATGATAACTCTATGCTCAATTAATTTGCCTGATGCTAAAAAAAAGCCTCCAAAATACTCCAAATTTTCTAGTAAAATACTAGAATATTAGCATATTTTAGGTCCAACTGCACAGCTAGTAAGACTTTTGCAGATAGGTTTTTATTCACACACAAGTCACCACAGGACTGAAGTTTAAGCCCCACCCTTATAAAAAGATATAGCAGTAGAAAAGTCACATAATTGTCTCTCACTCTTTGGAGACCAGTGCAAGTGGAAGAGTTTCCATTTACTAACCAGCAGAACTGGGTACTGCTGAACACTGAGAACAGAAGAGAAAACAAGAAGCCTAGTGATGGCAGAGGCTGTATTGTCAGTCTCCTAGTCTCAAATCTTATTGTGGATTTTGAACAATAAAATATTACAGAAGATGTTTCATTTTAGAGCAATTCCAGGTTAGCTTAAATACTATCCAATTGCTAACATGGTAGGTTATGAACTTGGCAGTTTTTTTAAGGTTACATTCACTCTGGTTGCTACAGAATTTGAAATACCTTCATTGTTGAGGGTGTTGAAGAGACAGGTATGATTCTCAAATTCTAGTTGTTTCTTTCTCAATATTAAAATTGTCCTTGTCACCTCTACCTCCCACGATCAATCAGCCACTTGATTTGTCTGAAAAATCTACCAATTAAGCTCTTTCATTATGCAATCACTAACTGTCCCTCTTCAACAAGCAACTACAACTATATGTCCATGCTGTTAAAAAAAATATTTTTTTTAAAAATCTCACTGCTGTAGATGACTGACTTTGGAAAGCTGAACAAAACAGTCAGTACTACACATCTGCAAATGCAGTCTTATAGTAAACAAGAATAACTTTTATTTTAAAAAAGAAAAATACCAATTTACTTGTAGCACAAGTACGTGCAAACTGCCGAGACAGCTGTCACTTAAAAATAACAGCAACTGTTCCTTCCTTCCTTTTTCCCCCACTATCAAGAGACTTGCCTCCATAGCAGGACCCCAGCTTCATCAAGCTGGAAAAAAGCTGCACAGTCACAAACCTTCAGATTGCATTTAACCACTCTGAAGGGCTGCAACCCCAGGCTGAGAACCCAGAGGCTCCCAAGGACAAAGTTAGGAACACCAGGAGTTTAAATGTGACTGTATGAGTGAATTACTGTGTTGCCTTGGAGAAGTCACTTAGAGAGGACCCAGACAGGGAATGGAAATACATTTGCATCCTCTTCTGTATGTAATTTACTACAGGCTTTTTCTTAAGAGTTTAGAACAGGTTAATGGTTGAAAGACAAACCTTCGGCAATAAAAAATCCTTTAATTCTGCCCTCCTGCAAGTGTAGCATTTTTACTGACATCTCTGCCTCATTCAGTAGAGAGGACAAGCTTAAAGAATAAAGCATCAGTTGAATATTTATTTTAATTCTGAGCTTTCAGTTTGCATGCTTTTTTAAACTCAACATCTAAGCCCTACAACAAATAATTGGTTTCTTCATAAGCAGCACATTAATGAGAGCCACAGGATAACCTGTGCCTGATACACACAAGTTTTCTTAGATAGGGAATTGAGACAGAGGAATGATGAACAAACACCCATGACTGGTAACTCCAAGCATCTTAGACTTAAGTTTTCAACTGCTCTTAATGTTTTTATAGTAGAGAAGAGCATATGACCAACTGAATGTATAGCTTTGGCTCTTGATAATTTTCCGCATTTGTGGATACTGGGAACCAACATGGAAAGAGTATTAATGAAAAAGGTAGCACAGAAAGTTATTTCTTGTTCACAGAAAAAGGACATACAGAAACTCACACTGCCTCTCTCTTCCCTTAATAAAACACATCAGAAAGTTAAGGTCGGACAGCTCACAATTACTAATATCCATAGAGAAGCCTGAAGAGTTTAGCATTATGCAGGGGTTCTTAACAAAATTTTCAACAAGCAGAAATGTATCATAAAATCTTAGCTATGAAATTTACCGAGGTAGCCTTTTGAAGGTTCTAGAAATATGTGCTGTAAACTGTCCAAGGTTGGAGTCTGCAAGACTAGTAACTCTCAGATTATTATAAGATATTCTGCAATATTTGGGCTACAAAAACAACCATATTCTGCAGACCAACTTCAAGCTTTTTGTTGAAGTTTGCAAATAAGGAGAAAAATTGCTCATTTCATGGGACTGTTACAAAAACTAAACTCCTATGTTTAAGGCTTGGCAGCCCCTGAGGACATCAGAACACACAGTGGCGAAAACATTTTAGCATACAGCACCTGAAGGTTTAAGACTATTTAAATGCTAATTATCAGTATATTAAGATGTCTGGTTGTAACTTATTATTACTTTTAAGTTATACAATAAAGCTTAAGCTACTGCAACCAGAGACTTGTTTGAAAAAAAAGGGAAAAATTAAATGTCATGTTTAGCCATTTTTTCTTAGTGTTTTTCCTAACTCTAGAAGCTAGCACATGTTTACTGTCAGACCATGGAACTTCACACATTCATATCATGTTACAATATTTAATTACGTATTTTTTACTTTTTGCCAATAGGACCTTGGCCTTGCTTAGTGCACAGGATTAACTCAGACAAAAAATGACTACTACACACAGGCAATTGTGAGCCTGATATTCTTTCATATTTCAAAGCATTGCTTGACAATATTAAGGGTAAAGCATTAATTAAAAAAATAAAATCTAGTAACTAATATTTTTTGTGCAAAACACACTACACACAGAAGGGATTCCAACTTTTTCTCTGGACTTTTGTTTTAAGATGTGACCTCCTCAAAGCAACAGCTCTCCTTCCTATATTTGAAAGACATCCTGTATATAGAGAGCACTCTATCAGTATCTTCCAGGAAAACAAGTCATAGCAGTCACTTTACTGTGATTTTCAAGTCAGATATGAAACAACTCATATTCCTTAACAGGACAGGATTTCTGCAGTCTTAAGAAAAAGACCAAACACAGTCCAGATGGGGGTATTTCAAATTACATTACTATAAGGCTCATATTTCAATGACCATCGTTAGCAGTACCTGTGCCGTTGCTTCTGTGGTTAAAAACAAGTCTCCCACGTGCCAGTGCACAGAATCTGATCTTCCTGTTGTACTGCAGCTGGGAGAACTCGCAGACAGCCCCAGTAACATGTGCCAGGCAGGTGGTAAAGGGACCAACAGGACTGCCCAAGATAACTGACTCAACTACACTCTCTTCCTCCTTCCCTACCTCCACGCAATACTGGTGCATAACTCCCACTGAGGAGTTACCAAGAAGCCTAGATTTTCTACTTATGCGTGCAGACAACTTACAAGATTCAAACTACAAGCTTCAGTTCTGCCTCAAAGTTCCTTTGGCTGCTATGATTAGCCATGGAACAAATGCAATTTGAAGTTTTATACACCAAAGCTGATTTCACTTGAGGGACAGACTGCTTCACCTTCTCTGAAACACTTTCTAAAACTCTCCAACCAAGTTCAAAAAGAAGTGTGTGACACCATCATTTTCTGCAGCAGTACTATATTTAACATATAGAAGATGAGCTAAAAGACTCATTACAGTTTAAGGGACCATCCCTAGTGTAAAGATAAAACCACTGCACAATCTGATTTAAAAAATATCAGCCAAAACTTGCCATGGCATCAAACACACAAACAGAGAAAGATTACCTCCTCAGCTCTGCTTGTCCTATGACTACAGCTCTGTTGGGCATTAGTAACTCTTCCTGAATACAGTCTTTCCTGGCATCTAGGGGGTAAGACGGGGGATGAGATCACACTCTCCAACAAAATGATATATCACATTTGGCCTAGTGGGAGGTTGGCACAAATATGTTTTAAAATCTCAGGATTGTCTCTCTCACCTAAGCAGATTCATGATATGTGGCTTTGCACTTTCTACCCATGCACAAACCCCTCTTCTTTGCACAGTCTTAGCGTATTTCTTGAATCAGAGAAGGTTCTCTAAACTGTGACCATTAGTAAGCCTGGCAGAAATTCTTCCTGACTTGATATAAAGGGCTCAATGTATTCCCCATCTAATCTGACATTCATAAAATCCCCAGCAGTAAAATCCTCCTTTTTGTACCCTGAAATCAGTGCATGGGGATGTTTTACAGCATTGTTGCATTCTGAAATTCCAGTACTGCAGACCGAGAAATACGAAGAACACCACTAAGCCTCACTTTGCTCAGCGAGCTACTATCCACCAGCTTTTAGAAAAAACACAAAATCACCTTCTATGCAGTGGCTAAATTCTTGCTCATATAAAAAAGTTGCATGACCTGAACTCTTATTTCAGTGAATTTCTTTGTTATTTAAAAGGCCTGTTAATCCATACACACACTAAGAGAACCTCCAGCCCTAATTATGTCTGTAAGTCTATGCTTTACTAACAGTGCAACAGAAAAGTTTCATATTTGAAGAAGGATGCTAGGGAATTCTTTGCAAAATTAAAATAAAAAAATACAAATATATAAATCAGTGAAAGTCAGTTTGGTACTTGGTCAGTTTCTAAAATTTTTTTGCTGCATTACTCCACATTCCATAAAATTGTTGAAAATGTGGGCTTGGGGCTTTTGTTTTGTCTGTTTTTTAGAAAACATTGTTTATCCATTAAAAAACATGTCAGCTGATCTGTTAAGTCTTAAAATTGGAATTTTTTTTTCACTATTTTCAACTAATTTACAAAGTATACATACTGCTGGGAGGGGAAAAAAGATGAAAGATCAACAGAAAACAGAAAAAGCTGTCCCATACTAGCCCATTGTTTGTGCTCAAAATTTATAAGAAAAGGGAAGCTATTTGAAGAGGGGTGTTTTATTGGATTTTTTTTAATAGTATGCCTAGCTAAATCAGTTCATTAACCTCTACTGTTCTTAAGGTATGTAAATTAATCATTCCAGTCACTGAGAAGTTCCTGCCTTCCTTTCACACTTCAGAGACTGAGGACTGCTTGGGGAAAAGATGGGGAGAGGGAGTTGCAAGGAAGAAGAGCACACACAGAAAAAGATGGGGAGAGGGAGTTGCAAGGAAGAAGAGCACATGCAGTAAATCCTAATAATTGATTTAATAACTGAAGATGCAAGAAACAAGAAAATAATAATAAAACTCTATCCCAGTACCAATTAAAGTGATTTTTCCCCCTCAAATTGCATTAAGAATGGAGGGATCTCTGACTTCTTATTCTTTTAAACACGAGGAGAAACTTCTTGAGTGCCAAACCCTTTTTCCCCTTCTAGCAACCCGTTTTATCTTGGAAAGAACTAGCTTGTGGGAATGATGCATTAGTGAGGCAGAAGTGCTTTAAGAGTTTTGGGAAGAGGTCCAGAGCTCAAAAGGAGATGATCTGGGTGGTGCTGTAAGACTGCAGGCATGAAACGCAAAACAAGAGGTACCTCTGACTATCACCAGAAGAGCAGTAGCGCTTCCAATGGCAAGAACCTTAGGTATGTGCACATTCCCTGCTTGTACAGATAACTTTTTGAATTTTATCTGTCTGCGGGAGACGATCAGAGGACAAAAAAGGTCTCAGAAGCGTAGCCAACACTGCAACCACACAGCAGTGACATTCAAGGCCAGCCCCAGCCTTCCATTTCCACAGGGAAAGAAGCGCTGTTATCGAGGTCGGCCAGCAGGGGGAAATGCCAAACGAGTGGGGAGGGTTAAAAAAGAAAAAAGTTAAAATAGCAAAACACTAGAGATGAGGAATAATATTAAACAAACCAAATCAATCACACGTACACATAACCTCAGTAGATATGAAAGGGAAGATTGTGGTCCTGGAGAGGGGAAGCAGGATAAATGAAGAATATATGACTCAAAGCACCCTTCCAGGCTTTAGCAAGGAAACAGTAAAAACGCTAGTCCAAAACAAAAGCCAGCAAAAACAAGTTTTCAGTTTCCTGTTGGCACAGAGCGACTGCAGATCAATTAAAGTTTTTTTAAGTCTAGCATTTCAATGTAAAGCAAAGTATTGTGACCATACAACCAAGAGAACTAAGCTGAAAGAATATGAATTTTTACAGGGCTATCCAACATGAATGTAGGAATTAATTTATTTAAAATGAACACATATATGCCAGAAAATCATTCTGTATTACAGAAGACTTTATGATACATTTATACAGAATCCCCAGAGTTTGGACTTTTTTTCTCTGAAGATATTTCAGAGCACTAGGGTTCTGATTAGAGACCCTGTTTTTCCTTCTAGCTAATAAATATTATCTGTACACCGTTTCCATGCTTACAAAGTATAGTGAAAACTACTCAAAGGGAGTATTAGTTAAGTGAATAAATCTACGTTAAACATTTTGATGAAGGACAACTTGCATGCAACAAACAAGAGACAATTCCACAATACATTTTAAATTTAAGAAATAAAAAAGGAAAATGTGATAATTTGTTGAACAAAGAAATGTAACATGCATTTACAATGAAGAAAAATGAGAAGCCCTGCAATCACAAGGACTTTCTGTTTAAAATATCAATGGCTAAGAATCATGAGGAACAGCAGCAAGATTTTCAGTGACAGATTTAGGCAGATCAGCTGCCCAAGCTCCTACTGATGTTACCCTTCCCACAAATACCAGACAGAAGCCAGGTACACATGTAATAACGAACATACATTTAAAAATACAGATGAATTGTCCTAAGTGATTATACAGTGGGGCACCCTACAACAACAGGTAATTTTTTATAGTTCTGTATTTATAAAGCTCTTTCAAAATCAGATGCTGTACTTTCAGTAAAGCTCGTCTCAACATGTTCATGAAACCTGCTAAATAACAGTTTTTCAAGCATGCACAAGGAAATATTAGACTAACAGTACATCAAGAGACTTAAGTGAAGCCCAGTTCTGCTCAGTTCATAGTTCTACCATCAGTTTCTTCATTTTCATTTAATCTACCCTGCAGCTGGAACACTCACACAGGCAGCTAATCCAACTGACCAAGGTGCACTCATTTAAGTTCTCTTCCAGCTGTAAGGTCTTACACCAAGGAGTCCTCAATTTTTCAGGAGGGTGGGAGGGATGGTGCGTGAGGGAGTATCACAACTCCCCAAAAAGTTGAAGTAATTCACAGACTGGTCAGGGGAACATCAAGCATAAGCCTAAGAAGTTGAAGCACTGTGCTAGCAGCAGAAGGGAGATCTTCCTCCTTCCTTCAGCAGTCACTGAGTTCCAATGGGCTATGCTGGGTACAAGACTGAGCACTTTGCTGATTCTTTTTAACTGAAGTGATCTTTCGCTTTCCCCACCTGACTGGGAGTTTGGCTTGTGAGTTATGCTTTCAGTGACAGTCACATAAACACATCGGGTTTATTCTGAAACTGGAAGGCCTACAGAACAACTGGGGAAACAGATGCACCTGAGTTTGGCAGTCATCTGAACTCTGTATGTTCTGTTTGTTACTCAGGCAGAATAGGAATTGTGTTGTTTTCTGTGTGTCCTCATTATGGCACAGGCATTCTTTAAACACTAAAATAAAACCAGCTTACTCTGGTTTTGCTATGGGTCAACTTTCATGTCAGTATACTGGAATAGACACTTCTTTACACTTCCTGTCTGACACATTTCTTACAATAAACTGCACTCTTTAGTTATTTTAACACACATAATAAACTATTTAATGTATATAAAGTACAGCAGCATAAACTTGAAAATTAGCTGGTTATGTACATTCTTGTGTTCTGTATTTCAAGATACCGAAAAATACTTTAAGAATACAGGAGTTCATTTATCTTATGTAGAGCTTCTGTTTTAACAGGAGGCAATACGGCTCAAAATGAGAAACCACACATAAATTCTTGCCTTTACAACACTACAGATCACTTGCTTTAATATGTTAGGCTTCTAAATAATTGCCAGAAGACAATATGAAAATGATTTGTAAGTGAACAGATGTTCACACAACAAAAGTATCAAAAGAACAATCTTTTTTTTCTTAATCTGTCTTCAGATTTTATGAACAAGATGAAAAAGGTAATGCTTCTCACCTGCTAGAAGTGATTTTTTTTCTAGAAAGAATACCAGCAATTTAATTCATCAAGTTCTATGTAAAACCACCCCAGACTCCTGTTGATTCTGCTGGGTGCTCTGAATTCCATAAAAGGCAGCTAGGACCCTCTGCTGCTACCAGGCAGGTATCACATTTTCCTCTCCTCTTGACTACAACACCCGTTCTAAGTACAGCCTACTAATATTTACTAAAAAACATTCTCATTTGACATTTCAATTTAATTTGCTTTTTAGACAAACTTATTTTAATTTCACCAGCTATCAGTTCATTAAACCATGTGGTCATTTTAGCATTCCTGATCTCCTGAGCAGAGAAAAAACAACCAAACAAAAAAAACCCCAACAGTTTAAGACCATCTAACAATCAGTATTCCCTGTGTATAGATTAATTAGATAAATACCATTAGGGTTTTCATGAGTTTCTAGTTTTGTGTACCGATAAAGCATAATAGAGCAAAAAGATACCAATGTGTTTTACACAAAGCCTAAATAAAAAGGCAGTAAACACGATTAGGTAAAACATGCTTGTTTCAAACTCTGAACTAAACAGAATATTGCAAGCTCCTTTCTCTCCCCCTTCATCCCAAAATAAAAGTGTGAGCAAGAAGGGATTTCATTACATTCTTAGAACTGTTATAAGCGAAGTCAAACCCAGCCACTCGCACTTAGCATGCAGGCTGTACACACTCCCAAGTACGTCACACTGAGAAAACATGCTTGCTGAGCTATGTGCCTTCCCAAGGCCTCCAACGCACTGTCGCTAGGCCTAAATCAGGTAGGCTCTGTGTGCAGTGCTGCTGCAGAGGAGCAGGAGTCCACCCCATTTCCCTTAGATTTAACTACCAGATCATTCTAGCATCAGCTTGTTCTCTCTGCTTCCTTTAGCTGTAATGTCTGTATTTTAAAACACAACGGCATCACAATTTACTGTTAAAGATTTGGCCCTAATTTTTTCACTTCTTTACTACACCAGCTACCCTGCAGCTTCAGAGCCATTGTCGGCCCTTGTTTTTTGTTCCTTGAATGCACCAGGCTGCATCACTGTTTCACAGCATACCTCTAAGGGGGGAAAAAAACCCTCTTCTTGCCTGCTTCCTGCTGGGCACTGTGAATATTCAGATTACTCCATTCTCTCAACAGATACACAAGTCCAACACTGTTGAATATTCACACATTTCTCTCTTTCAACCCAAATTCCTTACTTCCCTGTTTATTTTCCTACAAAGCTATTAAATAACAGTGCAATTAAGCAGTGGCCCAAGTACCTCAAGTGTTTTCTCATAGATTTTTCTGCCAGGGTAGTCCCATTCTGCCAACTCCTTTGAGCCTTTTACTTTATCTAATTCAGCTCTTAGGATTTCTAATCTACCCTGTAGCTTTGCAACACTCAGATTCTAGACAAAAAAGCGTTTTGTCTCTATACCTCATGAACTTTCTCATCGAGGCAAGATGGAACAACACTGAGGTAAAAAACACATTTCCTAATAGCTTACCCTGCATGAGATTTGGGTGAACTACTTCATGAAACACAGTCTCATCAGACTGACACAAAACTACTGGGAAAACACAACAGTATGAGCTAAGGTATAGCTGAAGTCTCAAAATTCATCTTCACCAAGCCAAACAGTAAGGGGTAACGTTCTGGAGGTCACACATGCATCGGAATACTGCATTTAAAAACTGAGTAAATAAAAAAAAAAAAACAAAAACAACAAACCGATTAAAAAATAAAACAAATAGAAAAAACCAACCTTTAAAAAACACAAGGACTTGGAGGTAAGTAGAGTAATACAAACTTTACGTGAATACTGGAGACAAAAATGAATTCACTGTACTTTTTCATTAAAAAAATAAAATTCCACACACAAAAAAAAGCCAAAACCAAACCCCAAAAACCCACAAGTTATTTTCTTCCACAGAACAGTTCAGAGCAACTCGAAAAGATTTTCTAGAAAATCCAGAGTACATGCAACTTTTTTTTTTTAATATATAATTATTTAAACAGTGATTTAACTAGCTTGTTGCAATGGAAATCCTGACAACACTTGATACATAAAACATTTAGAAGAGTCCTAAAGAATTATTAGACAACAGCCCACACAAAAAAAAAAGACGGACAAGTGAGAACAAGTTTATATACGCACCTTGGAAAGACCTGTTTTCTATTCCCCATTACAGATCTGTTTTCTGATCTCAAAACCTGAGCAGCTGTTTCCCCCTCTCTATTCTGCACAATCTAGCTCAAGTAAATTACATGTTTTGTTTCAGTCCCTTGTCTTTCAAGAAACAACAGCCCTAGAAGGAAGGAAAAGAAGGATGACAGTACTCGCCACACCCTTTTCAGTCCCCTCTGCTGCAAGAAAACATATACCCTTGGTACCAGGCAGAAGGTGTAAGTTCCCAAAACCAGGAGCATTTTAAAGAATTCAAAACCACAAGATATTTAATGTCTTGGAAGTCACTAGTGAGTAATAGTCCCTACTGCCATTTTAACCTGTGCTAAATAGCGTATTTTCAAATCACCTGTTGGAGAAACATTAAGAATTTCAATTACTTCAGCCCTTTCTGTTTTCTCAAGTTGCATTACCTAGCACATAGTATCTGGCACAAGTTCTGTGAGTTAAGCAGCTTCTACATCCCCCTTTCATACACACACACTGCAGGGTCCAGTCCTGGAAGAGGGCAGAATGCTAACAAATACTTTTTTCTGGAGAGGACAGGATGGTTGTTTAGTGAACAGACCCTGGGATCAGTAGTAGCATGTGTTTCCAATTTCTGAACTAGTTAATTCAAATTGCCTCTGTCAAGTCACTTTAGGAGTTTCATCCTCCAACTTCTAACACACAGTAATAATACCTGGTTTATAACAATGCAAGTATTCATTTTTTGTCTTTGTATGCTTTTAGAAGTGTCTGAATAAAGTTTACTAATACACAAAACAATGGTTTGTCCAATTAGAGACCAAGACCAAAGCAAGCTGCAGCTCAGGTTCATGAGCTACAAAACCAGAACACATTATTCAGTCTTCTCATTCATGGCATCAACAACTGTCAGTCTTACTTTTTAAAAATCTGCCTCAAAGTTCTTACACAAGCAGTCAAAGTAACAGTAACTTTTATGAATTAAACTTTTTGCGATTATTAAGTTCCTGCTGCAGTTGCACAGTACACTAGAGACCACTCAAATTCCACAACTTAATTCTAACCTACTAAAAAAACATTTTTTCCACAACTTGCGAAGGATCACAAGTATTCACCCACACAAGAGTACAAGGCGGTAAGAGCTTCTGAATACAACAATGTAAAATTGTAATTCAAATTACTAAAGGCAATTACAAGAGGTTGAAAGAAGACTGATTTCCCCAGCAATAATTTAAACCACCTAGATATCTGAAAATTTGTACAATCTGTACTCACTGAACAAAGCTGAAGTAAAGGATGCAATTCCTACAGTGGGTAAATCAACAATACCATGTGCTGCAAATTTCTGAACTAGTTCATTTGAATATCCTCTGTCAAGTTACAGCCTGGATGTCACATTGGCATGTTTATACAGGATGCATTGCTCTTATGTCCTCCAGGCTAGGAGTCTTCTGAACAGAAGTGTCTGCCGTAGTCCTGCTTGCTAGCCCTCAGACATGATAAGAACAAACATATGTACTATGTACTACTGTGTCAGTCTAATTATTTAACTCCCAATCAATACTTAAAACAAAGAAGGAAAGGTAAATTCACATGAAGAAGTATAATAATCAAAACAAACATTACTTTCTAGCGTTACTTTTTTTTCTGGAAAGTGTCTGTTTCACTTTCATAAAAATTCAACTAGTTAATACAAACTCCCACCTAAATCAAACTAAGACATTCCAGCTAGACAAAGAGTAAAACTATAAGAGTTAACATCTGCCATTTGCCTGACAGTCAAACTGCCTAAAAAATCCACACTGAGATCAACACTGGGGGAGTAAGAAGTTTTGAGTTTCAAACCGGAGTATCAAACAAAACAAATTAAAATCCTACCAAGATAACAAAACGAGAGAAGCATTAGATTTTTGGTATCTAATAAAAAATAAACTCACAGCTGGTCATAATAAAAACATCACAGACCTCATTAAAAAGGGAAGATGGAGACTTTCACAAACTGGAAGAGGAAAGAACTTAAAAAACAGTCAGGGTATGCCACTACCTATTCCCTACATCATCAAGGTGATATAATTCATAATATTAAGATTACAAAGCACTGGCCATTTAAATCAGAATTAAAAAACAAACAAACAAACCCACAAAACCAAACCAAAACACAAAAAAAACCCAAAACAAACTAAAACCTCACATCTCCAAGGAACACTCTCTTCTAAGTATTCATATAAAAGATTGGAATCTTAATGACATGAAGCCTTTGGATATCCAACTTCAAAGCAAATGGAAAGGCATGCTGGAAGACATACATCTTGAACAGCAAAAGGTTCATAAACCATGTGGCAACAAAAACAATTTGTATACCTCATACCACCAGAGTAAAATCCATGAGACAACCTACACAAAACCATTTTAAAAGATCAAAAATTAAAAAAAAACAAACACTAAGTAGTCAAAGGGCAGGGAAGTAACCATAACAAGGATCAAGGTAAAGTCTGTGAACATACTTTTAACTGATCTGGCAAAGAGTAAGGTTGCAGACATTGTGATGCTTTCCATTATTTCAGATAGTTGAAATTAAAGCAAACTTCAAAGAGGTTTAGGGGATCTGATAACACTGAATGACTGATTTTCATTTGTTTTTTTATTGTCCTGGGTTGACAAGTGCAAAGTAATATGCTCACAGGGAAAAAATAGCCCTAGCTATAAATACATAACGATGAGTTGAAACTAGGCAAGACTACTTAAGAAAAAGATTTCAAGATTACTGCAAACAAGCAGTTCAACTCTCAGCAGCAAGAAGTCAGAGGAAAATCTCAAAAGGTATTAGAAAGAGAACTGAGAACAAACCAGGAACATTCTGCTGTGATGAACACAATGTAATTCTGGCTGCTCCACCTCAGAAAGGGGAGAACTAGAAATGGCACAGGGAGGAATGGCAAAAAAGGGAGCATATTTAAAACAAAACTATTTTTCTTGCATCAACCCATCACACATACAGGAAACCCAGTAAAACTGTTTGGAACTCAACGCTGTGAAACACTATGCAAACCACAGATATAGATGAGTTCAAAAAGGCAGCAAATTCACCTATAAATAGTTTGATGTTGCTATTCACAGTGCAATAGCCCAAATGTAGCTTCCATCCCAGGCAGCAGCTAAACAACTGTCAGAAATCTTCTGTTAATATTTCAGCGGCTGACAGAATTCACCCATTTCCTACACAGTTCAGTCAGCTGCTGCTGCTAGACACTGATAAAGGCAAGATGCTGGATTAGATGGACATTTGGTCCAACATAGTATGTTAGTTCTAACATTTAATCACATTGAGCAGCCATGCTGGTATATGTCTTGGGTTGTTTTGGAGGTTAGTTTTCTGGTAAATAAACCAGGCTGTAATTCAAGCATGTAATGTTAAAAGCAGAAATTGCAACTTCTGAAGCAGAAATCAAACCTGTTTATGCTTATTGTGTAATATAATCCAACACTGAAATAAAGCTATGATCAAGCATTCAACGGTGTGGGGGGGTTTTGTTTTTTTATAACCCACCAGACTTCTGAAAAATTTTCCTATAAGCCCCTTGCTAATCAGTGTCAACCCAAGGAGATGCAGGCAGTCTCTCCTAACTGAGAAAGACACAAAGTTGGAAAGCAGCACTAAACATAAGCCATGGATGTTTGTTGAAAAAACGGCCAAGACCCATTTAAGACTGGCAGCAATTTGGCATCCTCCCAGATGACCAGAGGAGAGATCTCCTGAACCAATGGATTCAAAGGGAACATGTAGATGAACATCTGACTCCACTCCAAGAAAACGGAACTTGCCAGAGTCATCAGGTCTTATCCGACCCTGGAGCAGTACTGGATGCTCTCCCTTTTAATAAGGAAGCCTAGCTGAGAAAGTACTACTGTCACAGAAAACTCACAAGCTCAAGCTGAGGCCCAGGACAAACATCGAACAGAATTCTGCTAGGAAGTACTGCTAATCCTGCTAGAAAGCACAATTTGGTGAATGTCTGCCTTCTCACCACTGTCAGCTTCCTTCTCTTCTGACAGATGAGCTTTTGAAGATAGCCAAACTGAAAGCCATGTAGGATAAACAAGCAGGTCTCAGTCTGTGAGAAACACTGGTTTCAGTTTCTAGAGCCCAAATTACAACAGGTCTGGAAAACAAAGCAAGTGTCCAGTATACACCACCTTCCAGTATTGCTGCAGGCAGTAAGATGAAGATGGATGTACCCAATAAGCTTATCATCCTTATCAGGAACAAGCAAGTATCAAGGATAAAAACATACGGAGGAAAAAAGAGCAGAAGCTTTGTGATCAGTTTCACGAACACAGACAATGCCTCAATGAGATTATTGCTCAGCTACACTGGTGAGAAAGCTGACCACGATCCAGTTTACATGACAAATCTCTTAAGTCACACGAAACCACAAGAAAATTAGAATTTCAGAGCGCGCTACATTTTGCTTTCATTTCACATTGGGGCTAGTATCATTTTGCTATCTAAATAACCCTTTCCTTACAGAATCACAGAGGTTGGTTTGGGGTTCTTTCATTTTGTTTCAGGAGGGGGAGTTATCATCTAGATCAGTAACAGCATTGAAATTGGTCCTGCTGAAAGAAAACAGCAACATAATGCCCATGCTATCCTAAAGATCATTTGAGCAAACCACACCATCAGCAAATAGCACTATAAACTAACAATTCAAATTGGGTTTGAGTGTCAATTGGCACTCATTTGTAGTTGGGAACGTCAGATTTACTAGATGTTTTCTTACTCTGTGCTGCCACAGGCTCATAGTCCAGGTTGAATTTGTTCCTGAAAGAACCACACGAAGGTACAATCATCTGTGTGTAGTGAGATTATTCATGCTT
Source organism: Sclerurus mexicanus (assembly GCA_013396755.1). Classification (NCBI taxonomy): domain Eukaryota; kingdom Metazoa; phylum Chordata; class Aves; order Passeriformes; family Furnariidae; genus Sclerurus; species Sclerurus mexicanus. The sequence continues at coordinate 130,753 of VWZF01003055.1, forward strand.
CAGTGCTTCTGCTGATGGGCCAACATTTCCCTCTTCTCCATTCCACCAGTAAAGGCCATCACAAATACATAATTTGTCTTCCTGATAAATAACTTCAAAAGTTTTTTTTCCTCAAGTGCCCCATGTCTCATTGAAAGCAAATTCTAGTGCTAGATATAGAAGAGCTCCAAACAGTTCCTCTCAAATCACATTCACACTTTTTGCTCACAGTAAAAAACAAATGCTTATCATCTTGCTCTCCTCCCAAGTTCAAAGTGAGCTTCTGCTCTTCCTCCATAACTGCTAATACTTCTTCAACTATTAAATTCAGGAAAATTCAGTTGATTCCTACATATTCCAAAATACAGGCAATGATTTTTGTTCACCTTCCCTCCATTTCACACAATAGGTTGCGTGGAGATGAAGGAAGAACTGGACATGGATATCTCCAGATTTATGTCCATTTGCCTGCAATTCCAAGCCATTGCTCTTAGTGATGATGCAGGCTGACCTTTTCAGTGCACTACAGTTCTCATGAAGTTGTGTGCTTCACATTTCCATGACACTTGCATACAAAGGAGAACTGTTTTCTTTGGTAATAGAGAGAACAAGAATTGGAAGCCTTCTCTCTGAGGAACACAGTAAGCCAACACACTCTCTTTGGATCTCAGGCCTTCAACACCAAAGCAATAAATCTGAGATTTATTTTACAAACGTTTGATTAAGCAGTGGTGATGTATGCATGACTAGCTGCACAAGAACAGGAGAGGCATGCCAATCACTAAATTGTTAACACAAGAAGATACTCTGTGAAGTTTCATTACCCTCATCTATAAATCAAGACATGACCAAAACCATAATTCTACTTCACAGAAGTCAACATTGCAGAGTATGAAATGCAGTGGTTACTGAAGTTGCTTTGTATTTGGCCTTGAAGCTGTCTCCACAGTTACAGAGTGGAGATGTCACAACATACGAATACTTCAGTAAAGATACTGTACTAAACTGGCTTACTGCAGAAAGTCAACTTCAGGCTTATGCAGAACCCGCCTCAAACCATAAACATTTCTAAGAAAACATTAGCGGGGAATATGCCAAAGTTTCTGAGCTCCACAAATACTCTAAGACACCAGCAGAGACCACATGCAGTGCCACTAAGGGCTGTAAGTGGAGATATTGCAGAATCAGAGACATGCATTTAAAAGATCATGATTCAACATCCCACCAGAGTCCAAGAGCCTAAAATCATGGGTAGTCACAGAATAAATCACATGGAGCCCTAAACATCAGACTCACAGTTTTAGTGAGCCATTTACAGTAGACCATGAGGCATATAACAAAACCGGAGCCATACTTTTCATGTTTACCTTGAAATATAGCATCCTTATTATGCAGCACTAAGAGTTAGTGGAAGCAACGCTGGACCCAGCCAGCTGGGACAGATGCAGAAATTTGAGTACTGCAGATTGTGCTGATTTTTCACTTGGAAAAGGCATTTCTCCAAATTAACAGAACAAGATATCTCTCCTTGTACTGTACAAGATATCTGTCCAAGTACTGACTTGGGAGGACTGAATAATTCCACTCACACAAGCTGTACACAAAATAGTTTTAACAAGTGGTTAAGACTTTAGCACCAACAACAGTAGTTCCTCAGTGTTACTTTTGCTGTGCACTGAACTGTTCCACACAACTAGGTATGTAAAGTCCTTTGTACAAGACTCAAAGTATGACACAAACAGTGATGGTATGCAGTAAAGTTACTGGAACCTCATTCACACCTCAGTCATAGACAAAACCCATTCTGGGGATGTTTCAGTTTCATAAACATAAGCACAAACTTGGACCTTCCTTCCTTGTATTAATTGTAGTATAATGCAATGGAGCTAGAAAGGTGGACAAAAACAATTTCAACAGCAACAACCACCACCATCTTTCTTCTAAATGTTTTCAGGTTCTGTAGAACTTAACTTAGGACTGATTCTTGGCACCAGTGTTCACCTAGGCAACTCGGATTTCACTGGATTTCAACTTCACATTTATTAATCATTCTTTCCTCTATGTATCAGAAGGTCTCCCATCCCCATTCAAGCCTTTACTTTTCCTTCAACCCAAGATAACCTAAAACACAAAATCCCCAAAACTTAAAAATTAAAAAAGTACCCTATTTATTTTGTACCACCAACTTTACAAGAATCTTACTTCCTTTGAGATGAGCTTCACTTATTTGTACACCACTCATACTTAATCAGTAAATCATTTTTAGGCTCACCTTTGTTTACAACATAGCAACAATTAGGATGTGAACAAAGCAGACAATTCACTGGATTAAACAAACAAGTGAAGGCGTCCATTCCTAGCTTAAAGTCTTCAATAAATTAACTGCAATGCAGAAAAAAATCAATTTCTCTCTCTGCCTCAGTTTCTCATCTGAAACATGGGAATAACACTACCTACCAAACTGACCTGTTATCTTTCAAGTGAAGCAGATTCTCAAATAATAACAGGCACACCTATATTCAAGTGAATAAACTATGCTGATTCACAACAGCAGACTGCCTGGGCCAAATTCCATGCTGTACTAACAAGTCAACAGGAAGCACTCTAAAATTATTACACTGATGTGTGCTGATCTTCCTTCCCCGACATACCAGTCAGCTGGCACTCCTGCTATTCCTTGTAAATATATAGGCACAGGTATCAACCTCAAAATATGTCTTCCCTTCTTATTATATTCTCCCTTCTTACTCCTAAGCCTTTTTTTTTTATCTTCCCTCTACTCAAAAGTACACAAATGGGAACTGTAGCATCTGGAGAATGGTATTTGTAGCTGGGGTAGTCACATTCAGTGTGGGAGTAGTGATGGTAGTCACTAATCTGAAAGGAAGAATTCAAGTAACCATACACTCAATAGAAGTTCCTTTCTTCTCAAAGCCATGATTATTCAATACCAGTAAAAAGATTTACACACTATATTATAAACATAACATTGAATCACTGGGCCAATCTAACATGGAATCACATTAGCATACAATCAGTGTTTAATGGAAGAAAAGTACAAGACTGCTGTACAATGAAAGTAGACTTCAGCTACAAGAAAAACAAAGTGTCCAAAGCAGTTTTACTCATACTGATTGTCACGGATTTTTAACTGGTTGTTTACTTAAAGCTGGAATAATAAACTGTAGGTTTACTTAATTTTAATGGCTACTATGAACAGCTGAAAGGCATATCATTTTCAATCTTCTCAATGGTGACAGAGTCAAAGGGTATCATGGAGCATGGTATGACTGTGCTTTCTAAACAAAAGGATTGGCAGTTAGAAGAAGGCTGCTTGTGGCAGTCAATTACTTCTGTTCCCAAGGATCCAAGACCTATCCCCAGGGTGCTTCACCCAGAGGGCAAAGTGGGACGCTCCTCCTTCACGTTCCCCCACACTCAACATCACCACAACCATCACCTGCTCTCCTGGGACGCACTGATTCCATGTACACAACAGCCCCACACCAACATTGTCCTAGGAGATGGAGACAACCACCACACAGCAAGAAGGCTTACCACAACAGCAGAGACTAAGATGGGACAAAAGAGTGTGGAGCAGTAAACTAGCACTGCATATGCCACCACAGTATCAAGACCAACACTGACACTACTGTGGGATCAGTGCAGTGCCCATCATTGTGGAAACTGCTTTGCAAAGTTACGCTTTGAACAAATTCTGTTGTTTAAAAAGTAATGCCCAGATTTTTAATGATATTACTGTTGTACTAGAAAAGATGTTTAAATACATCTCTCTACACACACGCATACACAAATTCTTGCACACTCCTCTCATTACATGGTCCTTACATATTCCTTTCCTTGCCATTTAAAGGATGGCTTTTTTTCACTTTTAAAATGCCTTAGAGAAAAATCCTAGATCATATCAATTTAAACTGGTTATTATCCAAGGGAGGAGGAGTGGAGGGAAGTCTCAAAGATCAGAAACACACACACAAGTTTACCGTGTGATTTTAAGTCCCTTCTAAAACAACTTCTGATTTCCAAGAAACCCATATGAGTCTCAATGACTACTGGAATACCAAAGAGGTTTCACAGCTGAAGGATCAGAATGCATCTTGTGTATGTGGGAATATGGAAAAAATTATGTTAAAAAACATGCAGATAGTATTTAACTCCATATCCCAATTTATGCAAGAGTTTCTGAAGAAACTCTTTTATGCAGGAGCTTCTGGCAAGGCTGAGAGAAAGTACAAGCATGTCTAATACATGGCACTTTCTACACACAAACTGGGATTTAAGAGATACTTGTGCTCTTCCTTAGTTTCATTTTTCAAAAATCTTAGAGTAAGACAGCCTATATACATTATGATGAAATCACACGATATATTAATTACAAATTTAGCTAAGGAAAAACCAGTATTTTTTAACAAAAACAACCACGGACACTGAAGTACAGATTAAGTTAGAAGAGGAGAGCCAGAAAGAAGGTCCCAAATGGTGAGGAATTGTTAATTTTTATCTTACTTCAGAAAGGGGAGAACCTAATATCAAGTATTTTTGCTCATGCAATTTTGTAGCAATGACAATGTCAAAGCAAAACAACTGGAGGTCCGATATTCCCACCTTCATTGACCTGTGATGAACGGATCAACTCCACAGCTGAGAAGATACTGTTACCACAGCAGGGCACTAACCCTGCACATACGCATCTAACAGGCAGCCACCATCAGGTTTTGACTGCAAAAACCACAGCACATCACCATAGGAAAAAACATTAGATCAAACACTACACAATCTATTAGAGTTCTGCATCAACAGCCAGGCATCCAAATATAAATCCTGTGAGAGGTAAGGTTGGAGAAGACAACGTAAGTTTTAAGACAAGACAAAATAGCCATGCAGGAAGGAAAATTCTGGGAAGGGAGGAGATTTCCATGTTTACTTTAGAGCACAACATTCAAAGGAAAAGTAGAGCAGGTGAGATAAGCCAAAATGCAGGTGGAAACCAGAAATTAAGTCTCTGATTCTGAAACAAATTTCATGGTGACAAATTCATCAACTTCAGCAGCATTCTCTAAGAACGTAAAATAAGGGGTACGGTGAGGTGGGATTTCTCCTTGGGAAAGGAATTCCTGTTGACTCAAGGACAGGTACCTGGCATTCAGAAACAGTGCAAACCTTGCTAGTGCTTCCCAATTTATTTCTGACCAGAATGTACTCTCTGAAAGGGTAAAAAGGGAAGCTCAGGTAGCCACATCCTTTCCGTTTGGGGTCACTGACAAGAGCATCCTTAATACAGCAAATTCATGCTACACACAACAATAGATTTACATGATAAAGATGCTTATCAGAGACAATTACTGCAAGCTAAGCAGCAGTGAAACGATATCTGGAGCTCCAGCTAGATGCAAATTAGCAAAACGCTTCATTATTAGCAATATAGGCCATTGTAGACCTTTTATAGAGTTATAAAAAAGGTTAGTTAGTGGGGGGCAAGGAGCCAGAATTTTATTGCATTTCTGATGGTTTGGTTTTTCGGCTTTTTTTTAATCCATCACAAGTCAGGTTATTCAAATTTCAGACCAAACATCTCAACTGGGGCAGTTTTGTCACACTGGCAAGAAGGGACAGAGACAAAAAATATTTCTTGGACACATAAAGGACTGATTTCTGGCTTTCATGCAAAATTTTGTTGTGTTAGCAAATTAAGCAAAAGCCCTGAATAAATAGATTGCAAGTTCTTACAAAGCACTACAAGAGCTCAATATTAGCCACTTCTTAAAGGAATAGCAAAGACACTAGGAGCCAAAGTACCTACTGTGAGATCCCCCGAGTCAGAGGCAGCATCTTAAACAGGCACCAGATTCTCCACATTTTGTCTACTGCTTGAGCCCTGCAAAATCCACTTAAAACTATCTTTTTTGGAGAAAAGAATGAAATCCTGGTACTCTCAACAGTGAAGCTTCTCATTGGCTTGAATGGGGCCACGATTTCTTCCCAGATCAGGACAGACTTGCTCTCATGAGATAAGAAGTACTTATAAAAAAGTTTTTCTTTACAACTATGCATCCAACCCTTTTGTACATCCCTAATACCCACGTTTCTCATCTAGAATACCCTGAAACAGCAGCGTTTACAAAGGGCACTGTCACAGGCTCTCTACACAGGGTAGAGCGTCCTTGAAGGACAAGAGACGTCATCTTTCCAGTACACATAGATTTATCGTGGTTTCTTCTCCTGCCTGTTGTGTAAGCCTAATCAGCCAATGAAACGGAATTTCATCCTTGCACAGCAACAATTACACCCTTTCTAATCACGTCAAGATACTAATAGTAACTATTTCAGCTACCAGTGTGTCCTGTCAGCAATCTGCTCCACATGGGCTGTGAAGTGGCTGGGAACACTTAAAGAAAACTGTATTACTAACTGTTTACAAAGTCTATTACAGTTACAGAATATGTAAAGTTTTAGATGACTCTCTCTACAGATTTACCTTTTTGAAACAGTTTTAAACAGAAGTGTCAGCAACACACAGTGGGTACAATACATCAGTGATGACAAAATACATTCGTTGTCTCAAGGAAGTTATAACCTAAATATCTGTCATATATATAATCTGCACAGGTGAAGGACGGAGTAACTTGTTTTTAGGTTTTGGGGGGTTTCTGCACAACTATGAAGCAAATATGAATTCTGAATCTATAATGACTGGAATTTCTGGATACTTACTAAAAGAAGAATTTTGTCACACAGACCTAGATAGAAGCTAATTATGGTGATTACAAAGAAGCTACTTTCAAACATCAGAAGTTGGGAGGTCTTAATCCTGCTGCTACTTATATAGGTTCTGATTTCAGGCGTTCAGCTATTCTGACTTCTGCAGGACTTAATGTAAAATACACGTGACTTTCTGCAAGACTGGAGTTCTAGTTACTTCCTCCAAACACACAAAAAAGGTTTATTTGTTGTTTGGCAGTTAAACATAAATCTTTTTATATTACTATGGCATACAAACTGAAGAACAAAGAAATTGACAGGGACCAGTCAAAGCAAAGCATTTGTTCACTTGAAAATTAACTGCAGTATCCAAATCACGGCACAGGAGACTATAGCAAATACTAAACTCATTATTGACTAAACAACCGAAATCAAATGTATGTCCCTGTTAACTTTGGCAAATCCCACTGAGCATCTGGTGTGAAAATATACAATTCCTATGGACACAAAACCAAAAGCATTCAAAAAAGTTACTATTCCTCTACCCCTACTTCGGACACACTTCACCTTCTTTGATGCAAGTTCAAACACAGCAGTCAGGACTCAAACACACCTTACAAACACTGCCAGAAGTGCTCTCCTGCTGGTTGCACCTGCCAGTACCTGTGTGTAAGGCTCTGTGTCCCCTTGGGAACCAGCGATGAAGTCACTAGCCCCCACAGCGGGAACACAAACTGGGTGCCCCACTCTGTTGCATAAAGCACCTGTGTCACTTGCTCTCAAGAAACACAGCAGAAAACCGAGATCTTGGCAGGTAAAAATGCTGTTCAAATTCCCTTTCACTCTGACAGATACCCACTGCGACACGTGGGCAGCAGCTGGAAAGAAGAACATGGCTGCCCTATTGCCACTAACAGAAATCTTCTGGCAAACGTTTCCACCTGTAGCATTGCTTTGAAAGATTAAAAATACCCAGAACATCAAACAAGATACTTGCAATCACAGACAGAAAAAGGTGCTACTGCAATTATTAATACAGTCATTGTACAAAAACACATAAGCATTTTCTCTAAACATATTATGCAACTATAAACTGTCTCTGACTTGTAAATAAAAATACCTGGCTGCTGCACAGGCTCAAGCTGGCCAACGAGAACTATGTACAGTATCGGGGACTGGGTTTGTAGAACATCGCAGCATCTTTCACCCTTCATCCCAAATCTCCACTTTCTGCTTGTGAAAACTACAGGTCCCATGATGCCTCAGGATAGCGCAGTCTAGGCAGGCCATTCTGATAAAAACACAGCACTGCACACTGGGGGCTGTAGTTTCCACAAGCCACATTCTTGCTGAAGATGAGACCAGATGTAGGCCATATTGCACACTTCCAGAGGCCCGCAAACAATGTGAACACAGCGCTGCTACTGCAACTAATCACTGCTACTAATCATCAGGTAAGCTGGATCGATATCCAGTTCTCCTATGCTGAAGTTAAGAGGCCAAAGATTTCAGCAAAAATAAACATCAGCTAACCAACAGTCCCCAAAGAATAATCAGCAGTTTGGCTACTTTCAAACATACAGAATGGGCTGTGGCTTTCTAACATCTTTTACTAAAGTGCAATAAGAATTCATGGGGTTTTTTTTCTCCCAAGACTGTTACATTTAATAACACTAAAGCATACTCTTCTGAATACCAATAGGAAAAGTACATTTGGTGAGGGGCATATTCTCCCTGTCCAGAATTTAGTAATCTGGAAACAAATTGCTCTCTTCCTCCATTTCTACAATGTGCCAAAGTAGGGGCTTGCCTCTCTTCAGAGAAAAAGCAGCGCTTAGCTGAAAATTAAATAGCTGTGTCTCAGCGTAGGCCTCAGAGAGGAATACGCTGTACTTCAGTAAAGGGAAAGGCAGCTCCCCCTACCAGTCTGTTCTAAGAAGGTTTTCATCCAGGAAGGAAACAACCAGGGAACAAAATGAGTAAGTCCTCCTTTTTTTTCCCTCCCATTTCCCTGAGCTCTGGATTATTACTATTAAAAAACAATAATATGCATATATAATACCATCTAAGTACTTATATGCTTCCCGAGTCCTTGTAGTACAAGACAGTCTTTGCAGCATTTCCAGGAGAGCAGGCAGCACCTGCAAAAACACGGAAAAGGAAAAGACCAAGGAGAAGGCTGAGCCAAGAGAAAGACAGCATCCCACCACAACAGAAAGCAGCAGTGATGCTTCAGTCACCTGAAAGTCATCCTGATGCACTTCCCTACCGAGGCAAGAGGCCTCAGGAGCATCTAAAGGTTTTGTCGATACAGCAGTGCTGTCCATAGGCCAAAGACAGCTGTTGCCATAGTTACTATCAGCCAGCTTATCAGCAAATAATTATTGCGATTACTCAGAAGTTTTGTTAAAATAATTTCAAGCTTCAACAGGATACCACCTGATCTCTTCAATTAACTGCTTGCAACTACACTGCCTTTGGGATCCACACAGTTAACAACGCTTGGATCTGCAGCGTTGAGGAGGAACAAGGGCAGGAATCAATGTTCCTTCTCCCTTTTCTACTGATAGCTTGTATTTCACAGACAGAAACAAGGAAACCAAAGCACCAAAAGCTTGGCTGCTGTGTAAGAGTTCTCTCGCACGCCTGGAGACTGAGTCCAGGCACAGGCCATCTTACAGTCATAGGCTCAAATCTGCCCTCGTTTTTTTTAACAGTTCACATATCCATACCGCAGTTCAAGAAACACACCAGCTATGTTTTCATAACCTATTTCTAATTACACATGCAAAGGTAGTCCCTCACTTGGGCAATGCCACTTCTGTACCAAGCAAACTTTCTCTTTTGTCCTACAAGTGCACTACTGTCAGGTGGAAGGGCAGAGTCAGAAAATAAACATTTTAAGAAATGAGACATTAAAAAAGCACAGAAGCTGTGCGAGCATGCCCTGGAACAGAGATCAGATGAAGCAGAGCCTTTGTTCTATATGTGCCACTTAAAAATGCATTCCCACCAGTAGCAACAAACATTAGGCTAGGGCTGGGGGGGGTGGACAGGGGCTGTGCATTTGTTTTCTGGCATGAGTTTTTCTAAAACATGCTTTGAGCACCCAATCCCTTCTAATCAAAGAGTGAGTACTTGTATTGATAGTGAACAAGAAATCTCAGGCAAGAGGGAACAAATAATAGGTCAAACCTTCTAGGCAAAGAGCTTTTAAGGCAAGGGGTACTTGATAATTCCATCAGATACATAAAAATTATGTAAAGAGTAAATCAGAAAGTAAATGCTGCAGAGAAGCCTATATCAAGTAGCACTTTTCCTCAAAAGCCTGGGATGATCCAAGTATTAAAACAAAAGACTTTGTGGTAAAGTTGGAGCTTTGTTAGAACAGTAGACAAGGCAACCCTCTCAGACCAAAGGAAGGGACCTGCCAGAACATTCTACAGCTATAAAAATTATTTTAGAAACAGATGATTCTAACTGCAAAGTCTGACTGCCATGTGAGTGCACCTTTCCTCATCACTAAGTACATTTTAAAAACTCTTGATTTCTACACATTTTACAGCCACTCTATGATCTACACTTGCCACTTTGCTTTATAAGGTTTTGACATAACAAAAGTAAAATCAAACAAACTTAAAATCATACTTAAACAATGCTGGTACAGTGCAGAAGCCGCAAATTATTTAAAACTTACAAAAGAAACACAGGGGTTTTCTTATTTTTTTTCATGAGATTGCACTTGCAATAACAAAAAAAAAAATTAAAAAAAAAAAAACCAAAAGCCCCCCCCCCCCCCGCCAAATGTAAATAAAATTCCTTTTTGCCCGCATAATGCATATCTCTACCTCCAGCACAAGCCAGACACTGGCTTTGTGCTATACTGAACATGAAATATTAATGTAAGATACCTATAAAAACTATCCTTCTGTACCCTCTATTTACAGGGTACAGAAGTAAGTATCTAGCCCCTTGCATTCAGCAGACATCTCAAAACCCTTCTGTGCTCTGCCCCACCTTTCCAGTATATGGTTTGTTCCTAAATAACCTTTGTGCTGCTAAAATACATCAAACAGGATGTGAGCTGCTTTCTGGCACAGAGTAATTGAACAAGGGCAATTCACGAACATACAGGAGCCAGGCCTTTTGTAGAGTCTTACACTTCTAGTATACAGCTACGCATGTGACTGCACAGTTGTGAGCATAAAGGGTGAAGGGGACAGTGAAGAAATACTATTAGAAGCTTAATAATAGGTGTTTAGCACTGCTCCTTCTACACATAGTAGCCTCTCACTGAAGGGGAGGCCTTACAGCTCACATCCCTGTGTGATGGCCCTCTGAAAAGTAAAGCCCTATCACACTAAGAAGTTCTTTCTGGAGCATTTTAAATAAGTAAAACCAACAACCCCTAAACAATAGTAAAAAAGGTTAAGTCACCAACACGTGTTTCTCACATGACATTCATCTTGAGTTTCTGGTATCCACACAAAATGCCAATAACGTGAAATAAGACAGTCCATGAAGGTAGGTTCCTTCAAACTGGACTAAAATGAAAGAGAAATCTCCCTTGTAAACAATTTCCAGTAGTATCAATTCATTTGACCAAATAAAGTTGCCCATGGCTCTAAGATTAAGTATAAAGGAACTGAACAGCTACAATGTGTTCATTATAAACAAACTGCACGAGCAACCCAAGTGATAGCCAGGCTTACTATCAAAGCTTTCCAACTGCACATGGAATTTTACCACTTTCTAAGGATCTAAGGAGTCAATAAAACACATTTTATTAAAAAACCAAAAAACATGAAAATTCCCTTCTTTGTACAGATCCACTCTGTAATTTTTAACAGACACAGAAAATTTCATCTTTACTTCCCTTTCTTTTTGTTTTTTTTTTTTAAGTTGAAGTAAGAACTGTTCAAGCACAATACTTGAAACACAGCTGAAGCTGAATGGCCTAGGGTGAAGAAAGATCTTTACAAAACTTAAACTCAAGGCAGAGATCTCACTCCTGAAACTGGAAAACACAACAGCATTTTTTTTTTCTGAGTACCGTAAGTTTTAATTTTCTACTTTTGCTTTAAGTTATTTGAGGGAAAGTTTTTTTATTTTCATTCCCTCAAGGAAGAAAACAACTTTCAAATGCCTTCTTCCGCTTAACAACAAATCCAGTTCAAGAAGCACATAGAGAAGAGCAAAGATTAAAAGCTTTCAGGTAGAAATCTTACAACAACTAATGGTAAAATAATTATTAATAACAAAGTTTCTTGTCAAACAGGTCAGTATGGCTAAAAAGCGGGGATATGACACAGCTGACATTCAGCTGGTAGCAAGTATTTTCAGTGAGCCAGCACTTACCTTCTGCTGGACAATGGGTCTCTCAAGACCTTGAAGAGATACTCTACACATGCCACTATGCAACATGAAATCAACGGAGAGAGGTTGCTTCATAATCTCTCTGTATGAGCTCAAACTCCTAGCTGATGTAACTATCATAAAATAATCTAATTTCTCTACCACAGTAAAGTTGAAAGGCTTGAAAACATGCAAGAACCACGTCTTTTTTTAAAAGACAGTTTTAAAGTTTCATTGAGCTACAGAATTCCTTTCCAGAAAACAATAATAAAAAATGTCCCCAAAGAAGCAGTTTTACTTAGCTACCGTGAAACATGCACGGATATAAATAAAATTCCGAAAGCCTGTCATCTTTGTACTAAAGTGTGGTATTTAGCTTCTTTAACTAATATGAGTAGCTATGCTTATTTTCTTCTTTCTTTTTTTAAGATCCTGTTCTTAGTAGTAATTTAATGTCACCATTTAATATAAAGTTATGTCATACACAATCACTTACAAGCTTAATATAAGTTTTAGCATTACACATTAACCAGGTAGAAATAATGAATTTCAGATTTTTAAGGGTTGTGCTTTTTTTTCCCCCCCCAAGGCTTTGAAAAGCATGCTATTTTCTTCACAAATTAAGCCCTAAAATAAGCCTGTCTTCATCAGAGTTAAAAATTCCCCTGCTATGTAGAAGATCCAGCCTCACCAACTAACTCCGGGAAAGTGTAGGAAAGCCAGAGGAAGTCGACTTACAAAACTGAAACTAAGCAGGTGCCTTCATTGTTAGAAGGGAGCACA
>VWZF01003055.1:146198-167448 GCA_013396755.1 Sclerurus mexicanus
CCCCCAAGAACAAAACCCAGAAACTTTGGAAGGCAGGAAGTTCCACGTCGGGGATCAGAGGGTTTCTGCGGCGCCCGTGGGTGTGGAGAGCAATAAAAGTGCCCGGGGGCCACTTTATCTGACTGGGGACCCCGTCTGCAATTCACTCATTTTAAGTTACAGCCGCCCCCTGGTGCTCCTCCGCCTTCCCAAAGTCTCCGGAGTCTCAGAAGTGCTTAAACCCTCGCCTTTTACCTCGCAAGCCACCATTGCTAAAGCAGAGCAACATGTTCTGGACGCTGCGGAATTTGCGTGAGCTCTCACTCCAAAAGGAAATAAAAAAAAAAAGAAGCCGGGGTTTGATGCAGTGCAAAACCCGTGGGTTTCTTTAATAGTCTCTCTCATCACTTTATTTCTTCAAAATGCTCGCAAGTTGTGGACAAAAGTGCGTTATCTCCGCAGATGCTTCAGGAAGCCACGATGAACTCATTATTTTACTGTGAAACTAAATCCATAAACCAGTCATGATGAGTAACTCGGGGACTTGTCGTAATTGGGCAGTAACGCATAGTTTTATCATCTGGAGAATTCTAGTGGGCTCAACGTGAGTGAGAATTTACAACAAGATTTCCTCTCAACTGTAAAAAAAATTTGGGCCATTGTTTATTTAATTGCCGTTAATTTCCCACTTCTTTTCCATCAGGTGGTTGCCAATTCTGTGTGATTTAATTGTGAACTTTACAACATTTAGTGCTCCTCTTAAAGCTGTAGCTCCTGGAGTCATACAATTATGCAAGAAACCCAGGTTTATTTTTTTTTTAATGAAGTTTCTAGCCTGTGGGTTTGTGGATGTGACCTTAAAGACACAAACCTTAAAGGAACAAAAAGGAAAAGGTAGGAAGCAAACAGAGTCATCCAACACTTTTTTTTTTTAATGTCACATTGTTTGTCTTTTTGTTTTTGAGGCAATCACTCCTACGCCCTCTTTTTTTTTCTTTTTTTTGCAAGCCAGGTATGATACTGAACAGCAGGGCTGATGGAGTACTAAAAAAAGAAAACCACAGAAAATATATCAGGGTGCTCATCAAATAGTTACTGATACGTGCACAGGTCATGCAATAGCAGATGAGAAAGGTCATGGGCACAGGGCTACCAAAAATCTAGCAGCATTGCAGTGGATTTTTTAACGTGCCAAACTTTCACAAGAAGTGTTATGGTTAGTATAATTGAGATATTACACAATTTCTGATAGGTATATATTTGCTTTTTATACTTCTTTCTACTTTACTTCAAGAGCCTTTGAATAGATCAAGTAATTCTGGGACAAGCTCTATCTTGTCAGATCTGCTTCTAGTTTACTGTGATTTTTCCTGGGGCTGTGGCACCATCCAGGCTCCTCCCTCTTCACCCCTTCAGTCTTGAGTCTATAATCAATTTTTAATCCCCTCTGAAAATCCCAGCCCGGATATGCAGCTTTTTCCCTCTCCCTGTAAACTTTGACTCCTGGCACTTCAAGCTGTAGAGGCTGAGTGTTGCAGCCAAGACAGCCTGGATTTTGATTTTACCTCCAGTTAGATTTTGAAGCAAGAAGAGGAGTCACCTTACTCTGAAAACAATCCAACCAGAGTTGCTTTTTTCCTTCAGATTTTTTTAATAGATGCACCAGAAAAATAAAAAACTGATTAAAGTCTGTCTATTTCACATTTTTTCTCTTTCTGATTAACAAGCAAGTTAAAAGAAACTAAAATCAGTGATTTAAGTGTTACTAGAGATTTGGCATGTTTATTCTGCTGAGGAGTCAATACACACAGTTAGCCTGAAGTTTGTTTTAGAGATGAACTTTGGACAAAGTTCAAAGAAAAATAATCATTAGCTGTTACTGTAGATGCACACAGAAATTTTTCGTGGTTTGTCTTATAACTCAGACCATAATGGGTATCTCACAGTGATCTTTGGATCACAGCCAGGTAGAGTGGCTCAGACCATTTTCGCAGAATCGGAGAGCGGTTTGGGTTAAAAGGGACTTTAAAGGTTGTCTAGTTCCAATCCCCCTGCCATAAGCAGGGACACATTATGCAAGACCAGCTTGCTCAGAGCCCCATCCAGCTTGGCCTTGAACATTTCCAGGGATGGAGCATCCACAACCTCTTTGGCCAACCCATTTCAGTGTCTCACCACCCTCATAGTGAAGAATCTCTTGTTAACATTAATCACAATCTACTGTCTTTCAGATTAAAGCCATTCCCCCATGTCCTATCACTACATTCCTTGTCAGAAGTGCCTCTCTGGCTTTCTTGTAGATGCCCTTTAGGTACTGGAGGGCTGCNATTATGCAAGACCAGCTTGCTCAGAGCCCCATCCAGCTTGGCCTTGAACATTTCCAGGGATGGAGCATCCACAACCTCTTTGGCCAACCCATTTCAGTGTCTCACCACCCTCATAGTGAAGAATCTCTTGTTAACATTAATCACAATCTACTGTCTTTCAGATTAAAGCCATTCCCCCATGTCCTATCACTACATTCCTTGTCAGAAGTGCCTCTCTGGCTTTCTTGTAGATGCCCTTTAGGTACTGGAGGGCTGCTATAAGGTCTCCTCAGAGGCTGAACAGCGACAATACTCTCAGCCTGTCTTCACATGGGAAATGCTTCAGCCCTCATCTTTGGAGCCCTCCTCCGGTCTTCCTCCAGCAGGACCATATAATTCTTATATTGGCAATTGCGGAGCTGCATAAACCACTCCAGCCTCTCATAGGTCTCAGGAGAGCAGAGTGGAGATGCAGTCAAGGATGTGACCCTGCGCATTGCTCGGTCATGTTGGACTTCCTGTCAACCAAACTGAACTCAGCAGTTTAAGCCACAGAACATGATTATCACAGATGTGCTGGAAGCTTTTCCTTTAAAACCTGTGCACATACACTACTCCTTTA
Source organism: Sclerurus mexicanus (assembly GCA_013396755.1). Classification (NCBI taxonomy): domain Eukaryota; kingdom Metazoa; phylum Chordata; class Aves; order Passeriformes; family Furnariidae; genus Sclerurus; species Sclerurus mexicanus. The sequence continues at coordinate 149,106 of VWZF01003055.1, forward strand.
TTCAGACTTGCAATGTAAACAGAAGTGGCTCCTGCCTTTGTTCTACTTAGCTTCATTTCCATATCAGGAAAAAAGGCCTCCATAGGTGTGTGTGAAGTATTCGCCTTCTTGTATCATTAGAAATGGTTTAATGTATGAAGTGGAAGGCAACGATACCATCAGATGCACGGCCAAATGCTTTAATAAACTGGCTGGGTTTGTTCATTGGCTTCATACAGAGATATCTAGCATGATTTCCTTGCAGTGAAAGGAGCTCTTGTTAGAAGCCTAGTAAAAATATTCCCTCCTTTTCTTGTTGAGTCTTTGTGTGCAAAGTTGACTCGTGCACCTCTGCCTCCAAATGTGATGATTGTGCTGCTCATCAAAAGTCATAGTTTGGTTTGCCCAGATTTTCTGCTTTCTCCTTGATCACATCAACCTGGATGCTCATCCAGTTCCCTTTGCCAAGTTTGTTTCCTAAGAGCACTTAGAAGTACAAGGCAAATCCAAAGTAATTTCAAAATTAGTGTAAAACTCAGAAAAAATCAACAGGATTTAATGAGAACTTGTAAGCAGCTGCTAGGTGATATTTCTCATTGACTGTTATTTCACGAGTTTTGGAGAATTTCAGAGAAAGAAGCACAGTCTCGTGTGTATTAATGAAGTATTAATGAAGGGGCACCTCAAGAGTAATAGTCGTTGCTAACCATTATTTTACTGTACCAAGTGTTCAAAATAACAAGTTACATCATAACATGCAAGCATTGGTGTAGCCAGCCCATCTTCCATTGCCGTTTATTGAGAATACTTGGGACAAAATCTGAAAAGGCATTAGTTAGCATGCAAAAACAGTCTTGTAGCAACTCATGTTAAAAGGAATTAGCAGCAAATGCACTGGCTCCTAAAATACAGGGCATAGATTAGGTTGACAGTGCAGTAGCCACATAGCACTTTCTCTTCTGCTGGTTTTCAGCAGCAAAACTACCTTAAAAACTAAACTAAGAGTTAGTTACTTGCCTATTGCTATTTTTCACCGTGCTTTTGGCAAGAATTCTAGATGATTGCAAGTAAGAGGGGAGATAGCCTGTGCAGCCACACTTAAAAGAGAAAGCCATAAGACCATTTCGGACAAGACATACCCCAGCCGAAGAAAACGGTCGTGAATCTCTGTTTTTCTCATCAGTGTTTGAACACAGGGTTATCTCTCCAGCAGGATCCAGGCGAAGAGCTCCTTCAACAAGCAAATATCTTCCCCTTCCCAGGGTCACAGAAGGATAGGGCATCACTCACTTTCAGACCATAAGGAAAATTAAGCAGACCGTTTAGACCACCAGTTGGGGCCGGAGCCTGAAAACACAACTCACACGAGGCATTCACCATTAAGGATATCAGCCTAAGTGCAAATTGCATTGCTTAACACAATAACCTCTGACTTCGAGCATAGCTTATTGCCTTACACAGGAGCTATTGCTTACAGCAGCCAATGAAGCAGACCCCTGCTTACCCTGTCTCATCCCAAAATGACTTACTTGCTTACTCATCAGCTGTCAGTTGGTCCAAGGAAGAGCGGTGCAGCCGCAAATCTTGCTTTTCTGATCTTCTGCCTGGGAGGCAGCTGGGATGAGCTAAAAATGGTCATAAGGAGTGCATTGCCTGGGACCTATATTCCAGGAAAAGTAATTCAACATTCAGGCTGCCCTGTTCCTTTTGCAAAATTCATGTTGTCTAGGCTGCCCCCAGCAGCTGAGCCAGGGAAGGCCTGTCAGTGCAGCACAGCATTGTGACTGTAGTGGGATTTCATGCAAGCTCTTTCAAGGTTAGCCTTGAAGGATGACTCCACTGTCTCTTCCCCTGGTCACTTACTGTTTTGCTTACAAGAGATACCGATTATGTCCTATAGAAAGTAGAGGACTGTAGCTCAGAGCCTGGCCTGCTGCACTCTGAGAGCAGAGGGGACCTCTGAGGACACACCACTGTCTCATACCTGCCAGCAGCTCCCAGAGCTCTTTTTCCTTGGTTTCCCTCCTAGGCTTTCAGTCTTATTAAGGTTTGTAAAGTCAGAAAGGTTGCCATCTCATCTGATCTGACCTGCAGCAAAATGTTGCCTATTTCAACCACTACTTCTGTGTCAGATCTGCAATTACAGGAGGCCAGAGAGTATTTTACCCTTCACAAGCCTTTGTTTTCTGTTTCTGGAGGTGCATCTGCTTTCAGAGGCCGGTGGTCTGGCTGCTTCCAGATTTAAGGGAGATCTGAGCTGTCTCTGGGAGTCAAGAGGAATGGGGTTTCCTTGCCTTTTTTTGTCTTTTCTCTTTAAGTAGAAGTGAGCAGTCATAAAGGGGACATTGCTCATGGCTCTCAGGTGGCTGGCCAGGCTGACTAAGCATGCTTATGGATCCTGTACACTGTTTAGAATCACAATGAGCTAGAGATTGTGTGCCAAGATGCAAATGGTCCAGGGAACAGTTTCTCATTTTTAAGCCAGTGGTATGAAGTATCCCAGGAGCAATTGCAGTTCCGTTATCAGGTAAAAGAAACTCTTTTTGACTCATTGTCCTTGTTGTTAAACAATGTAGTGCCCCCTAATTCAGGCTGATCTGTTGTAATTTTGGTCACCCTGCTAAATTTTTCAGCTGGCGCTTGTTGGACCAGTAGTGATTAGGTATACCTATTCTCCATCAAAATACCCTTTCCAGATGCTTTCAGAAGAACTTTCCTACTTCTATTTTTTGAGGAACTTGGAGAGAAAAAATGTAGTAGAATTGGAAAACTATGGATGGAAATGAAAATGAAGCTGCAGCATATGTTTTCAAGGACCCACTGAAAGGAATTTGCAACTTTTGTAATGGAGCATATCAGTGTGTCACTAACCTGATAAGCAAATAGAAATGCAGAGTGGTAAACCAAAAGCATGAGCCATAGACCATGACAGCAATTACCAGGTTGTAATGCAAGCATATAGATATCTCAACAGGTAGGCCTCCCTCTTGCACAGAAATCAGACATTGTGACAAAGAGCATCCAAAAAAAAAAAAAAAAAGAAAGAGCCCATTTCTGTAAACAACGAAATGCCAGTAGAAGGGACATCATGTCTTCTTAGACCTTGCAGGTGCTAATGGTCATTTTGGCACCTTGAGGAGAGACATGATAAAGCAGAGCCTGTTCCAAGGAACATGCAATATAAAAGGTCACTACAGGGGAGAGGCAGGGAAACAAGGGTCTGAGAGAAACTACAGGATGATGACAATTTCAGGATGTTAAGTACTTCAAATATAAATACTAAGTGTGGTTTTCAAAAGTATTTCCATAAATTTGTCCCCTAAATCCTTCCATGTCACTAGATACATAAAAAGCCTGGGATTTGAGTGGATGGAGCATCTAAGAAGTAATTTAGTTTTCTAGGTGTTTAACTAGATATATATTTGAGCTGCCAGTTTGGGACTCCCAGCTGAGCAGCATCTTGTCCTATAATGTGGCAAGGAGAATATCAATGTTTAAAAGCAGTAAAGAAGTAGTAAGCTTTGAGAAGTGTTACACTACTGGAATTCTGTATATTTATTACATGTTGCCTTGACTTTATTGTGCTGGAAAGTAGCCCTGAATAGGCACAGGTACAAGAGAGGGAAAAGGAGCTATGAAACAAGTGTTATAGGGATGGGGAGAGGGAATCTAGGAGCAGAGCTGTGCCTGGCTTTGCATGCAAGAATAAAAGTTAACCATGACTCAGTGGACAGAAAGGTCAATGCTAGTGCGAGTATGGAGTTTTCATGGCCCAACAATAAGCAGTGTTAGTCACTTCTAGATTATCTGGGATAAAGTGTGTCATGGATAAAGATCCCCCCGAGATGACTGATGCTGAACTAGCACCACGCCACACAACATTGCATCCTCTGAGGAGCTGTGGCCCCTTGCCCTTCACAGCCCCTGGAGTTACCAGTCCTTCCTGGTGGCATCACACCTTCTGCTCCAAGCTTCCTTGGCAGGTCTGGCTATTTCTGCATTTCTGCTTTGGCTGTGTTATTTCATCTTGCTGCTTTCTCTGATAATCAGGAGTTTAATGTGGCTGGGTTTTGAATGGAGTGAGAAGGGGCAAAGTAAAGATCAAAAAAGAGTCAATAAACCTGATGGACAGGAAAGGCATCTGCACAGCGAGACAATGCCCTTTTTATTTAGTCATGTCTTACAATACAGCTCCCACATCATAAATCCAGAGACACGTGTTTGTAGAGAGAGGCCTTCACAGGTATTTTATTTATAATTGATTTTAATATCTTCCATTCAAGTCTCCTGTTGTCTGAGTGATAGGCAAGTTGCAAAATATATCACTCAAGAGTTAGGGAATTGGGCAATTAAAGCTGTTTGTGTGTTCTTTGTGTTCAAAATTGATTAATAACAGTAAGATAAACCAACATCATGCTTTTCAGCTAAAAGACAGTTAGATAATGTCAATAAATTCACAAATCTCATTGGCATTGCTTCCCTATATGAACAGTACACGTAAGCATAAATGTATTTTTCTCTCACTAGGAAGGAAAGAATGAAAAGACGGTGTCTTTCAAAACTCTTATTAGACAATCAGACGGAAATCATAGAATCATAGAATATCCCAAGTTGGAACTGGCCCACAAGGATCATTGAGTCCAGCTCCTGACCCTGTACAGGACAGCTCCAAGAATCACATCATGTGCCCAAGGGCATTGTCCAAACGCTACTTGAACTCTGCCAGGCTTGGTGCTGTGACCATTTCCCTGGAGAGCCTGCTCCAGTGTCCAAACACCCCCTGGGTGAAGAACCTTTATCTAATATCCAACCTAAACCTCCCCTGACACAACTTCAGGCCATTCCCTTGGGCCCCATCACTGGTCACCACAGAGAAGAGATCAGTGCCTGCCCCTCCTCCTCCTCTCACGAGGAAGTTGTAACTGCAGTGAGGTCTCCCCTCAGTCTCCTCTTCTCCAGGCTGAACAGACCAAGTGACCTCAGCCCTCCGCATACAGCTTCTCTTCAAGGCCCTTCACCATCTGCACTGCCCTCTTTTGGACATTCTCTAAGAGTTTAATGTCTTTCTTATATTGTGGCACTTAAAACTGCACAGAATACCCAAGGTGGGGCCCCCCAGTGCAGAGCAGAGCAGAACAATCCCCTCTCTTGACTGGCTGGTGATGCTGTGCCTGATGCCCCCCAGGACAGGGTTGGCCCTCCTGGCTGCCAGGGCACTGCTGGCTCATATTCAACTTGCCACCAGTCAGGACTCCCAGGGCCCTTTCCCTGGCACTGCTTTCCAGCATCTCATTCCCCAGTCTGTACATGCATCTGGGGTTGCCCCATCCCAGGTGCAGAATCCAGCATTTTCCCTTGTTGAACTTCGTATGGTTGGTGATTGCCCAACCCTCTGATTTGTTGAGGTCTCTCTGCTGGATCTCTCTGCCTTCAAGGGAGTCAACAGCTCCTCCCAGTTTTGTGTCATTGGCAAACTAACTCATTATGCCTTCTGGTCCTGCATCCAAGTGGTTTTTGAAGATGTAGAAGGGCACAGGGCCCTGTATGGAGCCCTGTGGAACCCCACAGGTCACCGGTCTGATGTTACCTCATTCACTATCACCCTTTGTGCTCGACCTGTGAGCCAACTGCTCACCCACCACATGATGTGTTTACCCATCTGTGTGCTGGACATTTACTCCAGAAGGATCCTGGGAGAGACAGTATTGAAAACTGTACTGAAATCCAAAAAGATTACATCAGCTGCCTTCCCTTGATCAAATAGGTGGGTTATCTTGTTATAAAAGGAAGCTAATTTTGACAAGCAGGACTTTCCTTTCGTGAAGCCGTTCTGGCTGTGACCAAAGACTACGTTGTCTTTCAGATGTTTTTCAGTAATTCCCAGAATAATCATGACATATGATTATGCCATTATTGTCATGTCATGATAGTCATGACATGACATAATTTGGCTAGTTTCTTTCACATCAGACTTGGAAACACCATAGTGAATTTGAATAAAAGTCTATGATAATTTGAAAACATTGCAAAGTTGTAGGTCACCTTACTCTCAGTGGTAATATCAGTGAGGTTCCTGAAAGCATCCACTCAGTGCTTGCCATGAGCCAGGTAGTTAAACAAGGAGCTGAAGTTATCTGAAGTCTATAAATGTCAATAAAAGTTTGTATTTTGCCTATTTAAGAAGCCATTATGTACCCACCCCCTCAGAGCAAGCTGAAAGATATTGTTTCAGAAAAGATATACTAGAATTAGCAAGGCAACAGAAGGAATAGGGAGTGGCTTTCACCTTGAGAAAAAACAACAACATGGGGACTAAGACTTTTTAGATGTAGTAACATAAAACTGAGAGGGAACATAAGAGGCCTGCTAGAGGGAGCGCAGCATGGAGAAGGAAAACAGGGAGTGATCATTCACCATTCCTCAGGTTGCAAGAGTAACTGTCACTGAGTGAAATGATTAGACAATGTTTAAAACAAACAAAAAGCAATATTTTTTTGCTCAGTGCATAATCACATTTGGAACTCATCGGTGCAAAATTTCATGGGTCCTGAAACTATAAATGTGTTCAGAAAGGCATGAAACAAATCTACTGAAGGATAGAACATCTGACTCAGCAACCACTTTCACCACTGATTGCCAGAGGCTTGCAGGGGAAAGATCCTTCTGGATACATCCCACTTGTTACAGACCTCCTTAAACACCTGAGTTGGGAGGTTATCAGAGAAAGCCTGCTCTAGACGATGCACCTTTGGTCTCTTTCGGTCTTGTCACTTTTATGAGTTCAAGAATAAAGGAGGGACTAATATTTTGATGGAGGAGAAAAAAATCAGTGCAAGAGGTTCCTCTATTCATGTGTGCCAATGTTATACAGACCTTGCTCTTCACTTGAATGAAGCAAAACTTCTTGTACTGTGGGTTGGGGTTTTTTCTTCTGAGAATGAAAACAGGCCTTATGTTGTCATTCATATCACATTTTTTAGAATGAGAGGCAGTTTATCTTTTAATAAAAACATACTGTTCAAACAGGAATCACATAAGGCTGTTTCAAAGCTGTGAAGGAAATGGACCGCATGTCCCTACTAAACCAAAATGGGATCCTGGATCTCTGTGACTTGAAGTACTGTTTGCCCACAGCCAGTGCTAGGCAGGAGCCAGCCTGGAGGCTGCCCGATGGTGCCAGGGCCTGGTGTGACTCTGCTGGGCCCCTGCAGTGGGTTTGCAGCCATCCCAGCTAGCCTCTTCCCTGGAGAGATGGAGACCACGGCCAACCCATACAGCAGCTTCCACTAGGGGCCACTGCTACATAGAGGAAGAGGAGGAGGAAGAGGAAGAGGAGAAGGAAGAGTGTGGGAAAGCATCACAGTCCTGAGGTTTTATTTCCAGGCATGAGGACATCTGTTTGTAAACAGCGTGGTGGATGTACATGAAGTACCACTGATTCTGTCGAGGTGCACAAGAGAAAAGGGATGGTCACTGGAAGGTGCAGGGGTTGGTTTGCTTCCACCTCAGATGTTACTGGCAGGCACTGAAAAGTCACTCCGCTTTCCAAACCCTTCTCCCTGAACCGTGCAAACTTAGAAGAACAGAAGATCCCTCATTCCTGAGGGGACATCTGAAGTCGGAGAGGTGAAATGGCCTATGCAGGTCACTTCAGGGAGGAAGCAATGCATGTTTATAACAGCAATGAAGTTCTATTTACAAATATATATATGAAATGTGAAGTTTCCAGTTTGGACCTAAAAAAAATATTATGTGCTTAAAAGCTTGTTTGTGTTTTCCAGCAATACTGGTTGATTTCATAACATCTGTATTACTTTCAAAACTTGCCCTTATTTATCCCTAGATCATGGCAATGACAGCACTACTAAATATAATATTGAGACTTGACAAAATTTATTTTTAACTCCCTAGTTTCAAATGAACCATGTCTTCCCTCATATGCATGGGATGCTTGCTGCCTTCTAGGGCTTCAGTATGAGCAAAACTGATCTTACAGGGCCACAGAGTAATTATATCAATGAATACTTCTTTGGAATTCACTCAAAAGTTTAAAATTCTTTTGGGAATGCTTCCTGGCAGAGATGAGAAGACTGGATATTAACCTTGATGGATAAAATGAGAGACCTCAAACTCTACATGCCCTCATGAAGAAGAAATGCCTCCTCTACAGACCTAGAGAGATATTCAAGAAAAATGTCAAAATACGTAAGCCCGTTTCCAGCCCACCACGCCCCTCAGTAATTCTACTTTCACCCAGAACTGAATGAAATTAAGTATTCCCCAGAAACAAATGTTTTCCTGCTATTTGTGAAGTGCCAAGGGATAGGAAGTTAGACCCCTTCTACCGTGGAATCCTTAGAGGGGATCAAAGAGCTTGCTTTTATTTATCTTTACTAGCACACCGGCTGCTGGTGGATTATCTCCTTCTGTCATCGAGATGGCTCCTTTACACCATCAGGCAGCTGCAGAAGCAGCAGCGATTTTTTTTTTTCCTGATTTTTGGCTTGTTAGTTCATTGTGTCTCTCCCTTTTGGCTGATGGAGTGAACTGCTTGTTGGGGAATCTGCTGCTAAGGCCAGTCTGTCCTGCTCCTCTGCTGTGCCTCTGAAAAGTTTAGAGGCTCCTTCTTTGTTTCAATGGTGAGGCTAAAATGGTGCGATTAGAATCTTTTTCTCACGGACAGACCTATTTTAGGATTTGAATTTCTTTTTTCTTTCATTCCTTCTTTTTCCTCTCTCTTTCCCTTCCTCACTTAGTGCAAGAATACTTCTACCTTTAATTACTCTCCTCTATGAAATCTTCCTTCTAATCATCCTCACATCCTTCTAATTCCCCTTGCTGTTGTGTATGTGCTTCCCTAGCTTCCCATCTTTTTCCCATCATCCTTCCTTGAAATTTTTCTTTTCTCTCTTTGTTGCTACCTGTGTCCCGGTGAGTGTCCCTTCCTGTCTTCCTCTCCCTCTATCCCCTTCCTTGCTCACTTGCAACTTCCCTGACCCCCAGATTTCTCTTCTTGCCAATGACTTTCTCCAGCCCAAATGTCTCTGTCCCTTCCTCTGTTGTAGAAAGACAACTTGGGATAGCCCGTGAGAGGAACAAACCTGAAAAAAAGGACTTACAATGAGAAACAAGCCACAGGGAGAGCTGAAGAGGAAGAAAAGTGTGTAGAAAGAAGGTAAAAGAAAGGAAATAAAAACAGGGAGGCAAAACCAGAGGGAAGAACTAAGAGTCATGAAAATACTCCGACATGGTAGGGGGAGAAAAAAACTAAAAAAAACCAAACAACCAAAAAAAAAAAAAAAACCAACACAAAAAACCCACAACAACAAACAAACAAACCAGCTGGAAAATGCAGTAGAAAAGATAAGGGTGTTCCTAGTTATCTGGTGCTATAGCAGTGAGTCAGAGTCAGTGAGTTTCCGATCTCCTATTCAAATGTAAACAAATATTTCTTCATCTTTATTGCAGTGGTGCCCAAAGGGTGCCAATCACACAGCACAGCAGGGTTACTCACACACGAGAGACCTCACAATCCCAGCAGCACTTTTGCTGTAAGGCAAAGGCAAACAGCAGAAGGAGGGTATAGTACACCTGCAAAGCTGTCAAGTAGGTGTCAGTCTGGGGGTTAATAACTGACTGGGGGGGTTCGGGTTTTTTGTTTCCACCAAACCTGAAACACGTGAAAATGGTCTGCTGGAAAGATGGCATGGTCTGACCTACTGGAAAGTAGCTCTGTGGAGAAGGACAAACTGTCCATGAGCCAGCAGTGTGGCCTCGTGGCCAACAAGGCAAATGATATCCTGGGGGCCATTAGGGAGATGATCTTGCCCCTCTGCTCAGACTTGGTGAGGCCACATCTGGAGTACTGTGTTTAATCCTGGGCTCCTCAGTACAAGAGAGACATGGAACTGCTGGAGCAAGTCCACCGGAGGGTGACAAATATGATTAAGGGACTGGAGCATCTCCCTTACAAGGACAGGCTGAGAGAGCTGGGCCGGTTCAGCCTCAAGAAGAGACAACTGAGAGGGCACCTCATCAATGCCTATTAAGTATCTGAAGGGAGGGTGCCAAGAGGATGGATCCAGGATCTTCTCAGTGGTGCAGAGCAACAGGACAAGAGACAACAGGAAACAGGAAGTTCTACCTGAACACGAGGAACAACTTTTTTATTGTGCAAGTGATTGAATACTGGAACAGGTTCCCCACAGAGGTCGTGGACTCTCCTTTCCTGGGGATATGCAAAAGCCATCTGGACACAATGCTGAGTAAAGTTCTCTCGGGTAAGTAAATTGCTTGAGCAGGGAGGTTGGACTAGATCACCTTCAGTGGTCCCTTCCAACTTTCCCCATTCTGTGACGATGCTTGCCCACAGGTGAGACAGGGCAGCCACTCTGGCAGGAGAGCCTGGCCCTCACCAGCTCTGGTTCTTCTCTTTGGTCTGAGAGCTATCGAGCAGCTGTATATTCTGCCCTTGCTTCTTGTAACTGAGCCCTACACATTCCCAGTAACTTTTACCTCCTATGTTCAGTGAAGTCTAATCCCTGGGTTTAGCTATGCGAGCTTGAGAGAAGTACTAGACAGACCCTGTTAAAGATTATCATATTCTTGATCTGTGTAGTCTGTAAGATCCACCCATTTTGCTCTTCTCTTTGGATCCATAACCACATGAAAATAAATAGTTATGATAAAGAGTGATTACCTTTTCTAGGTTTGTCTTGCCTGTATCTGACCATATGTCAGTGTGAGACTGCCTCACCCTTTATATTTGTCAGGAGAAGCTAAGTAAAGGTTGTATTAACTGCTATTTACCCTTGTCCTGTGGTATGTAGCCAGTGTGAATTTCAAAGACAATTTAGAATGCTATCACCAGTCCCACTAATGGTATTTTGCACTCCCTTTATTTAATGCAAAGCAAATTGTACCTCAGGTGCTTAATTTTCTTCTAAAAATTAAGACATTAAACATATTTGCTTTTCAGCTTGCAAACACTCCATCCCTCTGATGCAGTGGTTCTGACTTTCCAGAGACCGCCTGTCTAGAAATTTTTGTGCAGAGCTGCCCACTGTATAAATACACCTTTAGGATCTACTTGTAGTGAGTACCCCCCATCTAAATCCATATAAGTTGGTTGTGAAGCAGAAGGGTCACTGAATACACTTTCGTCCTTTGCAATCAGTTTCTGAAGAGCAGAAAGTTTTCTTTGGCAGCAAAAATCTGTTAGCTCCATCTAGGCAGCACAGATTGAAGCTGCTGGCATTTAATATACGTAAATTGTCATTAATTCCAAGTCACCCACCCAAAACATTGTCCTCTGAAGGCAATGCACTGTACCCCATCTCTCTCAAATCTACCAGTCTTGACCCACTCTTGTTGGCTATTTCTGGCGTGAACTTGAGAAGCCTTTACAGAGTCTTTAGAAGGGATCACACCTGTTGTAATGCAGCATTTCAAACATGTAGCAGAAAACAAGAAAACAAGGTGCAAGAAAAGTGATCTACATCCAGATCTTCTCTTTTCCAGGGGGTTGCTGGTGGTGCACTAACCAAATCTCTGGATTTCTCTGCCTCCTCTTCCTTATGCAAATAAGGGGAAGTGATACTTAGTCATTATTAGAACATCCAGGGATGCAAATTACTGTGTCAATGATTACTGTTTGTTCTCAAAATACATGCCATTTCCTTTTTTCCCATTTACAATACTGGATTAGTCACTTCCAATATCGCAGAGTCATAACCATTCATTCCTTCGGATAAACTACTAGTTTCCCTAAAAAAAAGGGTCTCTGGTCTGTGGGAGGTGGGCCACTATTTAACACAGCTGTGTGTGAGATCAAGTTGCTTAGACACTGGGGTGATGAAGGCCACTAAGTATGCAGGTGACCAATAAAAAGCACAAAAAAGTGCATAATATAATGAAGATACAGCACATGCTTGTCTAATGTAACATCTGATGGCTAATGAGTATTTGTAACTCATCTGTAAGAACAGCTTTACTTTCTTGCAATGATACTGATTGCATCAGGAACTTCATAGTAGTACAGAACAGTACATAAATTAAAATCATTAGACTGATGTGATACACAACTATTAGCACACATCAGCATGCTTTCTTGAATCTGGATTTTACGAAGTAGGAAGTGTCTTCAAGAATCTACCTACATCTTTGTGGTTTTGCAAAGGCGTTTTTCACTGCTGCATGTGTATTAGTGCCAACTTCTCCCTCGCTGAATTTGGAATTATAAAAAATATCCCTGATCTTTGACTATATATTGTTGTAGTGAGGAAGGGAAATGTTCTATTGAAGCTTGCTGAAATTTTGAATGAGCTTTAATCATGGGGATACTGGAGATAATTACTTGGGCTGTGGCTACACACAAAACTGCAGCGATTGAACTGAAGATTGGAAACTGATAAAGTAGCTCAAGCCTTTACAAAAATACCTTTCTCAGCTTAGGTCAGTGTGAGGTCTACACAGCCTTCTTTGCAGGTAAGGAGGGAGTAACAGTTGTCATTCATCTTGATTCTTACAACGTTTTGATGCCATTCCACCTGATGTTTTCCTAAGCAAACAAAGAAAATACAGCTTAGATTAAATTCTCATAAAGGAGGCGCATGACTGGTGACAAAAATAGCTTTAAAACCCAGTTATCAATTGTTCTCTCTCAGACTTAGAGTGAGGAATTTTCAAATGGGGTCCTTCCAACATCTGTGTGGAATCCATTTTATGCAGTATTTTCATTAACAACCTGTGACGAGGGAATAAAGAGTACTCATAAAATCTGCAGACATCATCTAGCTGGGAGAGGATGCAAACAGTTTGGCGGATGGACTGAGAATTCAAAATGATCTTGCTAAATTGGAGAAAATCAACGACTCAGTAAAGAAAAGTGCAAAGTGCTACACTTAAGAGGAAGAAATCAAAAGCACAAAGAGAAAATGGTGACTAAGCGGCCAGGCAGCAATACTGAAGAAAAGGAGCTCAAGGTGTCAGCCAGGAACTAAACAGAAGTCAACAGTATAATGCTGTTCCAAAAAAAAAGGGCCGAGCTAACGCGGGGTGCTCCAGGCACCAATGCAGTAGATGACTGGTTTGCTCTTTCTGGACTGGGGAATTACACAAATAGAAGGTTTCACAGCCGACCAGCAAATCTGAGAAGGGGTTTTGAAAGGTTAAGAAGGTTTGTTTAAGAAGGGCGGGACTAGAGAACGATACAGTAACCACTGGCTTGGAAAGATAAAATGTTCTCACTGACTGCTGGAGTGGGACAAGAAGAGGTTTCTGCTTGAAAACAGAGATCCTGGGAAGATATGAAATCCCCTGCCGCTTCGGCACAAGGGCATGAAGTTGTAGAGATGGCCATGCAAGAGCGTCCTTCACCATACTGTGACCAGCTCCATCCAAGGATGCTGTGGCCATGACCAGGCCTGACAGTGGGCAGTGAAGGTAGGATGCAGACGGAAACAAGCTCAAGGCACCTGCTCAGGGTGGCCACAGCTGAACTGTGCCAGAAGTGAAGACCAAATGACTTATTTTGCTGTAAACCCCTCAGATGCCAATATTTAATTTGACAGTGAAAGCAGAGCAGCTTCCTCCTACCTACCAAGTTACGGAGAAACCCCACAGCTGCTGATGGTAAAAGGCCATGAATTATGTCCCCAGCTTTTCCTGTTGAGCTGTTTCTGAACATCCTGGTGAGAAGATCCTGGGAAGCTTCCAGGAGGCAATATAAAGTGCCTAAGCCCTTGTCAGTGCAGGCAGTCTCTGCCTGTCTGCCTACATTCATGTGGACATTTTTTGTTTCAGTAGCTACTAGTATCTGGTGTGATTTAAGTGGGGGAAAAAATGACAATATTTTCCTCCATGTTTTCAATTCTCCCTAGAGCAGACTGCACTTTCTTTGAAAACCAGAGCTCTAAATTTCATTGAAGAAACAAAGCAACCAAAAACACAGAAAAATTCTGGAACCCACTGCGTCTTTCGCCCTGTTTCTCAAACAGGAGAAGGAAAGCCTAGCCAATGGTGAGTGACGAATATAGGTTTGCTAACATCGATGGGCCAAATCGAGTGACTAACATCTCCTTTCTTTTGGATGAAATAGGATTAGCAGATGTACATTGGTCTTGAAAAGCAATCAAGAAACATGAAGTTGGAAAGCTCTTTGGAGATCTATCATTACTTAGGAAGCTGTGTCCCCTGCAGTAAACCATAGCTTGAAGGATGTGAGAAAACAGAACCCTTCTGCTTGCTGTGGAGTGGGGGGAAAGGAACAAAGAGCACCATGGCTGAGTGGGCATGTAGCAGGAGCTGGGACTAATCAGACTTGCTGCATGACACAGGGGAAACTTTTCATCTGTCCCTGTGCCACATCTCCAACTATAAAATGAGATGAGCCTGGCTTTTTCTTATAAATAACTCTAACTAACTTTCCTTATGAATGACTTACCTTATAAATAGCTTGCCTTATAAATAGCTTACATGGCAAACACTACATAGGATATAACAGGCTCTGTGGCATTTTTCATAATAAACACATTTCTAAACCCAAATAGCTCAGTAAAACAGTTACAGATGCTATGCTTCTTAAGGGAAGCATGTGCTTTGAAAATGTGTTAGTATAAAAAACCAATTCATTGGACTGATTTAAATGTATTAGCAAGCATCTAACCTACAGTAATTGCAAAAATTTAATTACAAAATTAAAACAATTATCAAGGCAGCCCTCAATGTTCATGATGTTACATCTATTTTATACATAAATTCATAGTATTTGAAGCACCCCATAAAAAAACCAAAATAACCACTAACTAAAGAAGGGAGGGGTTTTTTCAAACCTTTTGGGTTAGGATTAAAATAAGTAACTATACCCATTAGTCACAGAGTGGCTGCTTACTTGGGCTGGAAGCCAGTCTATGTCAGCACTGACTGGAGTAAACCCATGTGCCGCAGACCAGTGTCACAGAGATCCCCCAAGTGACAGTGACTAATAGGTGTCTTATGATACCAGTTCATGTGCACACGGGGCAAGACCCACTTCTTCCAACACTTAGGATGAACAAGCTGCAATTACAGACTGAGCTGGTTTCACCCGGGAAACTGCTTCACTTGAAAGATCCCACCCACTCCCCTTTCTTGAAAAGCTCTTGCAAGTAAGTGGCTTCTTGAATGGTGTAGCTTTTCCTCTACTTGCAGATTGCAGTTTATACACTGGCCAGTGCGTGCTGGTGGGTCCAACATGCTGCCATGTGTTGGAGAAGATAAAACATCAGTCCATTTTTTTTTATTCCCGATGGCTGAACAGTGGTGATTAGCTGGAGAATGTTTGAATTGGCAACTAGGTGCCTCTTTGCAGTATGAATACTTTGGGATTCTTCCTGACTTTGGGGCTTCTGAAGCCAAGTTCACACCAGGCCCAGTGGGCTTGGGGCTTCGTTCCTGTCAACTTCCAGGAACTGCTCTTCACTTCTGAGAATTATCAAGTGCTGAGACTGATGGCAGATGTGGTTTCTGGTGGAGGAGGCAGAGCAGATGAACTTGACCTGTTTAGCAGGAACACACTGATCTTGACAAATATTTCTGACCAAAGCATCCAGTGGTTTCATTTCAGTTAGGGTAAAAAAACCCTTCATTTACACCAGATGAAAAGGTCTCATTTAAATTATCTTAAGAAGGCAATCATGAAGTTCAGTTCTCCAGTCTTGTCAAAACACGGGTCTTCAACCAGACTGCTGTTGGGCTTCCTGGTGCTACCTATCAATGGGACTGTTCCTCTATACAGGCAGTTGTTTTTGATACCCAGATTAGCCCTTTCACAACACCCTCTTAGCACTTTCCAGGAGTCATTTAGCACTTAGCACAGCAAGCAATATGTGGCCAAGGAGATGGAAAAAGAAGAGGGATATATTAGGGCCAACTGCTGTTTGAGGGAATTTGCTTATTAAAGTAGATGACAGTATCAGAAACAGTAATCATGTACTGTTGTAGGCAGAAAAATACCCAAACCAAACAACCTTCCAGGGCTGAATTTCTCCAGACTCTGGTTCTGACTACTTTTCAGCCAAATCAAAATCTTCAGTCACTAGAAGAAGCTCGGGGGAATCTATGTCTTTGTTCAGTATACAATTTGTTTGAACTTAGTTGTAATCTCTTGAAGAACTGGTCAGTTGTCTAGATATTTCCCCTTCTAAAAAAGTATACACTACAACTGGGAAACTGCCTGTGAAATAACTGTTAAAAAGAATAGGATGTTTGGTGAACTGCTCCAGGACAATTCTCCTGAGCAGCTTCCTGGTTCTTTCTTTCATATTGTCAGCTCGTGTGTCCATGATTTGGACTTCAGACTGAAGTCTCCCTGTCTGATGCTCCACTTGCTGCACTTCGCTGCAGTCTCTGCAGTGCCTTGTGGCTGGGAAGGCTCTGCCTGTACTCTCCATGGAGCAGACACCTCAGCCCTGACGTGCCTTTTATAATTCTTTATATATCTGGGCCTAAATACAATTTTCTGTATAGTTTCCTACCAAATGCAACACACAAATCCAGTGTGCTCAGCTTTACTGGCATATTTCTAGCAGATCTTTCCTAAGCTATCATCCCTTTATAGATCTTCCACTGATTTCCCCTCCTGTTTCTGTGGATGTTTCTTCCTCTGCATGATCTGGAGATAGCTTGGCAACCCAAGGCAGCCTGAAGAGCTGCTTCTATGCAGAAACCGTAGGTCCTAGAGTGTGCTGAGCCAACATCAAAGGTAAAACATTAAAGATACTGACACAGCAATGGCACTGGAGATCAGCTCTTGCACGTGCAAAGAATCTGTAAGGATGCCCTTATGCAGCTCCTTCTTCTATCCATCTGATTAAGGTGATCTGCTACCATTTACATCATTTTGTCAAGTGTTTATTTGCCAGTTCAATCTGCTGTCATGTCACTGAGAACATTAATGTCTGTGAAACTTCCCATGTTCTTCTAGTTATCCACTCGCTTTTACGATGTGGATAACTTCTTGAATATGGGGTTTCCCTTCAGCCAAGCACTACGAATTGTTTATAAATCCAAGTTCTTACAAGGGCAGGGACCTAACCTGGGTTAACTCTGCACTTTTGTTTTCTAGCCTTGTTTGGGTTTTGTTTTAAATATTGGATGGTTTTGCAAAAGGTAGATGTTTGATGCAATTCAGAACATAAGTCAAAAGGCTGCAAAAGTGGAAAGAATTAGTTCCTGGCTTATCCCATCCTTCTGCACTGCAACCCCAGGCTCCTGCGGGGAACAGATGACATGACACCATCAACATACTGACACACAGTGAGCAGGAGCATTTCTCACTGCATGGTCACCTTGCTGCCAGGGCAGTGGAGACAGACTGGAGCCAGCTGCCAGCTAGTACCTCCTACCAGTATAGCCATGGCTACTGGGGGTTCAGTGTCACGTCTTTCCCCAGCCTCTCAGCGAGTGTGCAGTTGGCGTGAAATGACACACTGACCACAACATACCTGTTAATAGCCAAGCTGACAGTGAAAACTATTTGAACCACTGTTACATCTGAGTTAGAGTCAGCTTTATCCAGTAAGAAACAGCCAGCTTGGACAGCTCAGGCATCTCTTCCTTTAAAATCTTCCTCGGTGTTTACATCTTGGACCTGTTTTGACGTTTGGATGAGGCTGGTGCTCATCTGTCAGTGTAGTGATGGAAAGATGTCAAGAACTCCTACACAATGACCTCTTGCTAGGAGAGGCAGCTTTAGTGTCCCCTCTGTCCTACATACCCTGAGGAAAACATCCCTCTTGGATGGCTGTTTTGAGCTGGAGACGTGGCCCCTAAGCCCGAGCAGGCATTTTTTGAGGACCTCTCTCCCGAAGGCCTCGCTTCAGGATGGAGGGAAGGCAGCTCCTCTCTGCTGAAGGGCCAGCTCGGGATGCGGGAGCTCCAGCTGCTCCCTGCGGAGCAGACCCGTAGCGGCGGCGCCCTCTGGCGCTGCGGGGTTGGGTTGGGTTGGTTCGGTTACAGCGGTTGGTTTTTTTTTTCCTTCATTCCTGGCCACATGGTTTCTTAGGGGAAAAATTGTGCAAACTTTCCGAAAAATCGCCAGTAGTTCGGGGGTCGTGAGATACGCAGGAGGAGAGAATATTCAGCTCTGCTTTTACGTCCCGTGCGGCGGGATCCGTCCCGTTTATCTGCCAGACCTACCTCGGCCGGGACACGGGGCTTGGCTCCGCGCACGGGGCACGGACACGGGCATGAAGCCACGGGCACGGCACGGACACGGCCCGGTGGCACTGGCAACACGGGCAGCACCGGCAGTACCGGCAGCACGGGCAGCACCGGCAGTACCGGCAGCACGGGCAGCACGGGCAGCAGTGGCAGTACCGGCAGC
>VWZF01003055.1:167668-186142 GCA_013396755.1 Sclerurus mexicanus
GGGCAGCAGAGTGAGTGGAGTTGGTGCCCGAGGGAGAAGGCGGCTTCAGAAGGAGCAGCGGCAGAGCAGAAATGCAGCCTCGCGGTTCCCTTGCTGGTTTCTCGTGTGGGAAGGTGAATGTCTGTAGGACGGGCAGGCCTCTGTGCTTCAGGGGGTGGCAGGTTTCAGGGCGAGAGCAGCCGCCTGTCCACTCCAGCACAGCAAGGCCTGTGTTCCTTTGATTAAGAGATGGGGTGCAAAGGGCCACCCACCAGTCAATTCTGGAGAGAGAAAACGGAAACAAAAGGGAATTGAAGCAATCTGTGTCTTTTGAAGATGGAGGTGAGGTGACACAAGCGTCATGAAGTTTGCTGAGCACCCCTGTATTGCCCGTGTTACACTCACAGGTCAAATGCAGCGTGGAGACAATGAGAATATCCGACTGCCGGGGCATGTGGGCTCTGTCAGAAAGACTGGCTGCTCTCTGCTTTCTTAGAGCTAAAAGAAGATTCAGTAAGTTGTGGGGTTGAATGCTTCATTCTCCTCCCTCACAAGCTTGTGGAGGTGACAGATGTTTCCTCAGGGCCTGTTATTTTAGACACCTCCATGATTTATATATCTCTGGAAGCCTGGTGGGTGGAATTGGATGTCGCAGACAAGCTGAAAATAACTTGTATATGCTCATACACAGACTCGTATCTATTGGCCCATGTGGAAAAACTCCAGATTAAATCACGTTCTCTGTGCCTGGCAGATGCAGTGAGAGGTACAGATGGAGCAATGGCGGGTTAAAGTGAAGCTGAAATGTTCTGTGGAGAGCACTGTCAAGGACTCTGCAGTAACACTGTGCACAGCAGAACCACCATGGCTTAGCCCTCATGATTGTTTTACTAAGATATGCAGTGGTATACAGAGGAAAAATTCATATTTAGAACAATATGCAATTCCCTGTGGGATCGTGACATTGAACTGGACTGACTACATTTGGGCCTCTATGTGAGAGGTACAGAAAGATACCTGGACAGGTGTTTGCAAAACTGCTTGGATGTGCCTGGAATAAGGCCCAGGGCCTTCAAACCTGCCTCAGGGTCCTTCTCGCTAAAAGCAGTACCTGGTGGGGAAATTCTGCTGTGGGGCCTTGGAATCTGAACCCATTAATGCCCGGTCAGGTATTTTGGGATAGTCTGGTGGAAGTGGCAGATGAATAAATATGCTACATCCACACAGGCCCGGCACTCTAAAAATATGTCAGGCCACAGTGTATGGCACAGGCAGGTGTTGGGCTGAAAGCACAGTGTCAAGGCTAAGATGTAAGGGAATGTTCTCAAGTGAACTTCTCAAAAGCTAAAGTCTCTGCTTCTCGCCATGTGCAGATCTCAGGGAGCTTCACCCAGCCTCTTACTAAGTTTTCCCCAAGTGCAGCCTGGCTTCCTTGGGGTACAGCTCAGAAGCAGCATTCTCTGGGAGATATTTTCCAAGGCTGGGCCATTTGTCCATGCCAACCTCTAGAGGATATGGAGTAGCTGTGCAGAAAGGGCCTGGGCACACTCGTCCACACCCTGTAGCCCGCAGTAGGACATTCACAGCCTGCCAAGGTAAACTGCGTGAGCAGTATGCCTGATTCACAGCCAGGGCTCTGCTTCAAAAGCAGCGAGCGGAGAGTGGCAGAACTTTAACTCCTTATGAGGGGCTGAAGACAGAGCACGCAGCAGAGGACTCAAACTCCTGGCAAGTATTCCCACCTTCAGGGAGTGTGTATCTCACAGGGTTATCTGCCAGAGTTTCTGCTGTACCACATCATCTCTGCATTTAAAGTCTTTTTTGTTTTGTGGGTTTTGGTTTTTTTTGCTTTGCTGTTGTTGTTGGGTTTTTTCCCCTCAAAAATCACCTTCAGACATTTGTTTCCACTTACCTGATCGCTTCCCAAATACTGGGCTCAACATCACTGCTGTCTCTAGTCCTCTTTGATCACCAATATGTGATGACTCAGATCTGGAGCCTAACCCAGTGCTTTCACCAAGAATTTTTCAACCTGCCTATTTAATTCATCAGAGATTATTTGTTTTCAGCACGTGCTCCTTTCCTTTTTGTTAAGGCCTCATGACTTCCACTTTTCCCTTGCAACTTCCAACCTCCCTGTCCCAGTGGTTGGTTGCTGTTCCTTTTTCTTTTGTTGAGTCTCTCTGCCATGGAGTGTTGCACAAAGTGATACTTTCGGATGTATGGTGGAGGAGACATTAATTCTACTTTCAGAGGTCCCTTTAGAAAAAACACATTCTTTAAAACCCACAAGACAAAAGGGTTTTGTTTTTAAGTAGATGAACAAATTATTTGTCCACAGTCAAAATACTTGTGGTGATAATGGTACTGTATCCTGAGGGTGTTAATTCAACTATCGCTTTCCTGCTCACAGGTACCTCAGTCTGGCAATGTCCCATGTTGTATCCCTGTCCAAGACTCATGACCCCACATGTGCAGGAGGAAAATGCTGCATCCTTGGAAAATGTGGGTGAAATTTTAAGTGGCACAGCAGGAGTAGAACCCAAGGTCTTCTGCTGGTTCAGTCTTACCCAGCATATTTTGGACTGCTCTGCCCAAAACTTTTGATGATGTCAGTGGGATAAGTGGTATAAAATTGCCATTCTGTCTGGAAGAATGATAGGTCTGTTTGCTTTTGCAATTAATGCCCTGGGTTATGTGTGGCCATACAGAAGTGTGGCAGCAGCTCCCCTAATCTTCAGCCTATCACTGTAGTGAAAAAATAACATAGAAATATCATGTAATTGTTTATTAAAAAATGTATTTTTTTTTTTTTTAAAAAGGCCTCCCAGTTCTCCTATACTAGTTGCAGTCCAGGAAACTTTGTGTTTATTAAGCACTGTGTAAATTTGCAGCTCTCTATAAATGTAAAATTAATAGCAATGATAACAGCAGCAAAGTGCTCAGTCCAGCCCTGGTAATAACCCAAGAGTGCTGATTTCTTGATAAGGTCACTTGCTTCACATGGGTGTCTCCTCTCCACGTGAAAACACAGGGTGCAGCCCAGAAGATATCTGTGTTCCCTGACAAGAGAGAAAACGCTGAAAACATGTAATTTCCAGTAGGTGACAATGGTGGGCAATGACCTGAAGGACTCTTAAAATCTATTATAGAGGCTTCAGCCCCTCCACTGACCACTGCAAACACCCGTTCCCTTCTAGGAGATCAAAATCCTAGCAATCATCTTATTAATGGTATCCTTTTTAATTTATTCTATGAGGAGACGAGAAAGGGGAATCTCCAGTAACCTAATGGAGTGAACAAAATTGCACTTCTGGAGGATGAACAGAGCAACAAGACAATGGCTTGTGTTGCTGACCCCTCTGAACTGTGGTCTTCATCAGTGATGCCACCACTAGTAGCCTGGGCAGTTTCTGGGGTTCACAGCAGGGGTCACTGAGTTTGTGTAGGGACCACACTTCCACCTGTCCCCAGGTGTCCTGCAGTTCTAGTGGCAGATCTGCCTGCTCGGGCTACCCTACTCCTGTCCAAAGAGGCCACTGGAAGGGCTTTGGGCTTTTTACAGCTAGAGGTTTACCACCAGTGGCAATAATTAAATCTCTACCATTTAAAAAAAGCTTGTGTACCCCTAATGGCTGACTGTCCCCTCCACCCTCCACCATAGTGATTCCCTTAAGGGTGGAACTGCATACAGCTCTGATTGGCTCCATGCAGTCTGTTCCTCTTCCAGCAGGTCCCCTTTAAACCTGATTTAGGGTTCCCAGGTGGCTTACTGCCACCTGACTAGCCTCTGTCATGACCTCCCCAGGGAATTCTCTGGTATTCCTGAGACCCCAGGAGTAATCCCTTCCCTCCTCCCTGCCCACCTCTGTTAGTGATCCTGGCCTCGTCTTGCTCTGTGGCAGTTCCACAGTCACCTTTGGGCTTTTTCTTTGCCATGCTGCTGCTGTAAATCCAATGTGTCTGCACATCAGTTCCCTTCTGTTTTCTTATTCCCCAACCTCTGCCTGCTAACATATCCTTAGGTCCAGTGATGTTTGGCACAGGAAGAAACCTCCTTAAGCACCTATCCCAAAAGCAACTCCTGCTATTAAATAATAATCATGCAGTAGTAATCACCAGAGGGTTGGCAGGGACTTCAGGAAGTGTCTGAAGCCATCCCCTCCTCTCCAAGGTGGAGTCACCCAGAACCAGTGCCTGACGTGGGCGTGAAATGCTTCTAGCGATCGGGATGCTGCAGCCTCCCCAGCAGCCCCCTGCGGCCCAGGAGACCTTCCAGGAAAAAAAGCACTTTCTTGAGCATAACCCAAATAATTCCTCCTGCAAATCGGGCTGATTATTACTTGTCCTTCCTCTGGTGGACCTAGAGAAGAAACGATTGCCATCTGCTTTATAGAATCTTTTATATAATAACAAAACAGCTTTTAGAGTAACTGAGAAAGAGGCATTTGCTCACTTGCAAAGTCAGGAAATTCCCTGCCAATGGACATTCTTTGTAAGGGATCCTTTGCCAGCATAGGCTGAGCCCTAAGCCCCACAATCTGCATTTTCCTTTTGAATGACTCCCACAAAATAAACGAAATATCACATCCAAGGAGATTTATTACATCCCTTCCATGGGCGAAGCATTCCTCAGCTACATTCCACTTCAGTCTTTTGTGCTTAGGAAAGGGGAAAAAAATTGCTGTGATGCCTCTGGATCCCACCCCTCCAGGGCTTCTGTCGTTAATAAAGCCAAGCAGCTGGAGCCAGATTTGTCAGACTAGTTCTGAATGGCTGGCTTGCTCCTGCTGCAAGAGCAGCACCATCAGAGCAGCTCTAGAATTCCTGCCTCTGCTAGAAGACTAATAACTCGTGGCACCACATTTCCTCAGTAAAAACACCTTTTGTTGTTCCCAGTGACACCCTATCCCTGTGGCAGCAGCTTGCCGGAGTGGATCCTCTCACTTCCTAGCTGCTTTGGCTTCTAGTGCCTCTGCATGATGCAAGAGTTTGCAATGCTTTTTGGGAGCTCAGATGTGCTCTCAGAGACTCTGCTTGCAGCAATTGCTGTCTCCAGGCTTTGCAGTGAAGCTTTTATCCAGATGTGTAAAGGAGGATGTGTATAGAGGGAGGGCAAGGGGGGGAAACCTCTGTTGTGTTATCTGAGCTTAATTAAGCTTCTCCCTAGGCAGTCACTAATTGGTTGACCCTAGGATTCTTAAAGGGAGGAAATTTACCAGAGTGCATTAAAAGAGCAGAGTTTGGAATTTGCATTTTTTTGTTATATAGATTAATACCTTTGGCTGATGTCTTGCTGACTGATACAGGTAAAACAAACTCTATTCAGCAAATGTTGGTAGGTGGATTTGGCTTTTTAAACCCAAATGAGAGAAGCGGTGAGTACACAGATGCCTGTTCATCATCACTGTGTCCCTTGCCAGCATTTATAGGTATCACTTAACTGGAGTTCTGATACTGCTTTCTGCCCCAGCCATAGCTATGCTAAACATCCTGTCATCTCTTCCAGCAGGTGTCAAGTCCATTTCCATTTCACAGGCTTCAGAGAATTTAACAGAATTGACAAAAAAAACCCTCACCAAGAATCAGTGCAGCCACTATAGGCCTGGGTGAGGCCAGCTAAGAAACAGCCCCAACACAATGGTGTAGTAAGTGGAGAAGGGGAAAAGATGCTGTGTCCAAGGGGAGCTGCAGGAAGAACAAAGGGAAGAGGACCGTCCCCTCCCAAACAGCTGGAAAACTGACTTTACTGAAAATGCTGAGATCATTTCCAATCGAATGGTGTTTGGATCTGTCTTACACAATCAGACCCCCCCAGAGCAGGGTCTCAGGCTCCCTCACCCGAGTGACAGATGCCTTCTCAAATACCTGCAGCTCGGGGCACCATTTGCAAGTCTCCTCTGCAAGTACTATTCTTGGCTTTTTGTTGGTGAGGCTTGACATGATGGAAGCTCACGCTGTCAGGACTGAGACATAGCCAAGTGTGCAGAAAAGGCTACAGAAGATAAGGTATATGGAACAGTGTGGAAGCAAGATGCATGTGTGAAGAAGGAGACCATTATGAGCACGAGGTGACTGGAAGAGCAGCCACTGCCCAGGTGGTAGCAGGCTATTAGAAGATCAGCTCTCACAACCATCTCAGCAAATGCTTCTTGTGTCCCTTGGAGCCAATTCACTGTGGCTCCAGTCAGCTATAAAACCATTTCAGCTGGGCTTTAAAGCTGTTTAGAGTGGAGGGGAAGCCGTACTGTGTAGCAAACTGAAAATATAGTGTTCCTCCTGTCAGCCTGTGAGTTGCTTCCCTTTTTTATTTTTCAAGGACAGACTTCATCCTCAAAGATGCTCATCTCTCCTGAAGAGGTTTCTGTGCATGGTATGAAGGTTTTTAGAAATTTGATGGAATTGTCAGCTGATAGCAACATGGACAGATGACACCTGTCCAACATTCATTTCACTGTGAACACATCTCTACAGTTCTGATTGCCTATCGCTATCCTAGGTCTCTTCCCCTTTAGGCCCTTCAGAGCCCTTCTCAATTGCTTTTCTGTTCTCTTATGTTTAGAAAATATTCAGTATCAGTGAGCGTTTACAGGAAGTCCCAAGTTTCACACTGTGTTTGAAGGATGCTGGTTTGTTGAGTCTCTGGATTTAGGTAGTGGCTGCAAGAGCAAGTCTTTAGGTGTAGCTATGAGGAAGAGGGACTGCCACTATCTCTGTGGTGAAATGATGTTCGTTGAAAATGAAAACTGACCTTCCAGAAGAAGATGCTGCTGAGGAAAGAGAGGAAGCCAAGTGTCTCCTCCCCAGAGTACATGGCCTTCCCCCTCCTGAGCACACTTGTGACCCTCACAACTGTCTCCCCTACTGTTTGCTCTGTCTGCTCCTTTCTCTTTCTTCTTTTCCTCTCTCCCCAACCACACCCACTATTTAACCATTTAGATATAAAAATAAAAAATAAGAAAACCACCCAACCCACTAGACAGAGGGTTTGCTAAAGAAGGGTAATTTAAAAGTAAGTCTTTGAGGTCAGCATGTAATTGTACCATTGGGACTATGTGATCTGGGACAAAAATAATCCACTGGGTATCTGGTCAAGAAGGAGAGGATGGCATCCTGCAGTGAGGGAAGAGTGACTTACATGGTATTGATCAGGCAGCAAAAGACCAGGCAAAACTACTTGCTGGCACTAGGACTAATATTTGTGTAGGATACTGCAAGATACTCCATCTGTGATGGGATCATTATTGCTGCTGTTCGGGTCACAGCCTCCCTTGGTCTGTGCCAGTCAGGCACTGGGTGCTTCCTGAAAATTTAATGGTTTTCTGCAGAAATACAGAAAAGATGTGAAGTATATTTATATATTGACCTGCTCATGAGGAACATTTCTGGCATGGTCTGCAGTTTAGGATGCTGAGGATTTTAACAGTTCTTCATTTTCAAACCTCTGCTTCAGGTACTTTATGAAAACCTGTCTTCTCCAAAGGGTTCATGGGACTGTAAGCCATGCCCTTCCCTTGTGTGGAATAATGGAGAATGTTTTCACTCCTATAAACATCGGTTCCTTTTTTTGTAGTTCCTTCTCAGTTATAAGTGACAGCAGTAAGTTATGCAGGCCATTCATATAATGTATTTTACCAGTATTTCCTCTAGTGAGTTTTAAATGAAGAAGTGAGCCTGCTAAGTGCCTGAGTATCTCTGCTGTCTGCTAGCCTTGAGAGTACAATGCAAGGGGTAGGAGGATCACACCACAGTGCTTTGTTTTGTTTATCATTCTGGCAGAGACAGTGGCAGCCCCCATCACTTGGAAATAATGATGCTAATTCTCATACTGGGGCAAAGCACCAACTGTTTACAGAGGACCATGATTTTCCTGGCTCCAGAGGTGGCCTGGTGACACCAAGCAGACTTTCATCTGTCTTTTCCTAAGACTGAGTTACTTTCACAGTATCCCAGATAAAAGCACCATAAAAATCAGTTTTACTGTGAGAGACGTTAAGTGTAGAAGAGGGAGGACTCCTGTATATTGATGCCAATGGCTGGGGATATAGAGCTGTACCTGAATTAATGCCACTTGTGTTTCCACTCCAAGGTTCCTCCAGTCATCAATTCTTCAAGATTTAATCCCAGTTCAGTGTTTTCTTTTCTCAAACCACTGTCTGTGCATGAAAGGATTTATTTTTAATCAGAGGCCAGTGTTGGTTGCAGGGGTCTTTACTTTGTGACCTTCAATTCTGTTTCTAGGAGGAGATAGCGGGTTTCAGTACCTTCTTGCTGTGGCTGTCTCTGGGTCAGCCCTTCCCAGAACAGATGCCACTGATTCAGGAGGGCTTGCTGCCTCCCCTTTATTTAAGTGCTGGTTATGCAGCTCTGCCAGGATCCATTGCAGTTGTAAACCACGCTCAAGGGATGAGCAATTTAGGGTTTGGAGTCATGGTAAACCAGCCCTGGAGACCTCATGCAATTGTTTTTCATCCCTCTTACACCCACAGTTCTGCTAGATTAGAGTTACTGCATAACCCAGAGACTGACTTGAATTTGAGTTGGGAAAGACACACAAAGCAAAGGAATTTGTGTTGTAAATTAGCTTTCTCAGATTTCAGTGATTTGTCATGGAAATGAGGCTCAATATTTGCAGTCACAGAAACATTTCACAAGTTCTAACTCTTCCAGTGCTATTAACTTCCTTGATGTGGCAGGGTACAGTGACTGAGGGGTTAGGTTAATTTTCAGTCATCTATGGTAGAAAAATGACATGGGACCCCACATGGGGAAGCATTAAACCTACAAAATGAGGATTAACCTAGAAACCATCCCCCAATCTTAGAGATCTATGTGGGAAGACTGGATTCTAGGCTGAAGTTGGTTTTTGCCCCTTCATGCCCCAGTACAAGTCCAACAGGGTATATGCTGACTCTTGGTGCAGCTCAGGTCAATGGGACAGCACCCAAATACTTTTCCATGTGTGTTGTGCCTGCCCACAGACCAAACCAAAAACTGTAATTCAGAGCTCAGTCAATGGGGGTGATCTAAAAATAATACGATTGAAACCAGTAAATGGTGGTTTCTTAGGTTTGCCTGCCTGTGTTGGAGCCAGGGGGGTGTATTTTCAGCCAGTTCCCTGCAACCGTCAGAAGTCACCTAAGAAAAGAGCAGGGGAGGTGAGAAACTTCCACATTCCTAGGACTTCAGGTGCTCAGGCTTTGGAAAAACTGCTAAATATCCTGAGGTACCTGGAGAAAGAAAGATCTGGCAACACTGTTAGCTCTGTTTGCCACACAAAGCAGAACCTCTCATTTCTCTTGTACATCTTTTCCTAGAAAAACTGGCTGCTCGCAGCTTGGATGAGTGGACTCTTCGATGGGTAAAAAAATGGACGAATGGCTGGGCCCAGAGAGCTGTGGTGAGTGGAGTTAAATCCAGTTGGCAGCCAGTCACTAGCAGTGTTCCTCAGAGCTCAGTTTTGGGGCCAGTCTTGTTTAACATCTTTATTGATGACCTGGATGTGGGGATTGAGTGCACACTCACTAAATTTGCAGGTGACACTAAGCTGGGTGGGAGTGCTGATCTGCTCGAGGATAGGAAGGCTCTACAGAGAGACCTGGATGGTTTCGATCAACGGAGGAATGACAACTCCATGAGGTTCAATAAGGCAAAGTGATGGGTCCTGCACTTGGGTCACAACAACCCCAGGCAGTGCTACAGGCTTGGGGGAGCAGTGGTTGGAAAGCTGCCCAGTGGAAAAGGACTTGGGGGTGCTGGTTGACAGCTGTCTCAGTGTGAGCCAACAGTGTGCCCAGGTGGCCAGGAAAGCCAATGGCATCTTGGCGTGTATCAAGAATAGCATAGCCAGCAGCATCAGGGAAGTGATCATCCCCCTGTACTCAGCGCTGGTGAGGCTGGACCTCGAGTACTGCATTCAGTTCTGGGCCACTCACTTTTAAAAGGATATTGAGGTGCTGGAGCATGTCCAGCAAAGGGCAACAAGGCTCATGAAAGGTCTAAAAAACACATCTTATGAGGAACAGCTGATGGAGCTGGGTTTGTTAAGTCTCAAGAAGAGTAGGCTTAGGGGGCACCTTGTCACTCTCCACAACTACCTGAAAGGAGGCTGTAGTGAGGTGAGGACCTGTCTCGTCCACCGTGCCTGTAGTGAGAGGACCAGAGGACATGGCCTTAAGCTGAGACAGGGGAGATTCAGATTAGATATTAGAAGAAAAATTTTCACTGTTAGGGTGGTCAGGCATTGGAATAGGTTGCCCAGGAATGTGGTAGAATCACCATCCCTGGAAGTGTTGAGGAAGCATCTGGATCTGGTGCTGGGTGATGTGGTTTAGTGCTTTAAGGTTACAGTGGCAGTGCTGGGTTGGTGGTTGGACTTGGTGATATTAAAGGTCTCTTTCAACCTTGATGATTCAATGATTCTGTGATCAGTGGATGTTAGAGATGCACAGTCACAGTCCCGGAGGCAGGGAGTTCTTCAGCACTTCAAAAAGCCTCTTCCTAGTGCTGCTGCCTTTGGCCATGTTTCATGCTTCACGTTTTGGGCTGCTGCTATAATCAAGTTCTTAATTAATCAAAAGCTGTATAGGACACGACAGCAGCTGCTCAGCATGCCAAGGAGACACAGGTATTCTGGGACAGAGGATCCAGGGACTCTACTGCCTTGCCTTGCCTTGCCTTGCCTTGCCTTGCCCTGCCTTGCCTTGGCTCACCTGTCTACCCCACAGTAGCTGCAGAAACCACATCTCTCTCCATCTCTGTTTCCTTGCTGGACATCTCTCTAGCAAGCATGAGGGATTTGCTCAGTGGGCCTTCCAGAGGTCAGATGATAATTTTTATCTCTTTATTTCACATCTCAATCCATGCATGAAGAGCATGCCATACTTGGCAGCAGCTGTATGAGACTTGTTGATCCAGGAAGTCCTTCTTTTGCGGGTTGAAAAAGCCACACTGGGGGCTTTTCAGCCTGGAAATGCTGGTCAAGCAAGAAGCTCTATAAACTCCACTTACCAGGGCTTCCCCCAAAGCAGTTGTTGATCATCACGAGAGCAGTTAGCTGGCTCAGGTGAGCTCTCCTGAGGTTCGGAGAGCAGCAAGGCCAGCTCCCAAGAGCAGTTGCATGCCCTAGTGGTATAAACAGTGTCAGCCTCACCCTGCCTCCCTGCAGCCAGCTCCAGCCCCATGCACCACTTGGGCAGGGAGAGTCAGGCAGAGGAGTTTGCTGCAAAGAGTGACACCTCTGCATGTGCTGACAGCATCTGTTGCCATGGCAATGCGTATTTGAGCCTGAGCCGAGCTGCATCTTCCCTGAAGTTGTGAATTGAGCTTAGCTTTATTTATTTAAAACCAACCATAACAAGTGATAGAAAGAGAAGAGACACATTACAAATCCCCTTGCGCAGGCCATAGCCAAATGAGTCAGAGGCACTGCAGGCTTTAATCAGCCCACCTGACGTCAAAACTCTCCATCAGAGGAAAGTGCCGCCTGGAAATGTCAACATGCCCAAATGGAAAGGCCAGAAGGTAAATCTTTTCCTGTGCTCACTCACGGAGTAGGAAAGAACAATTAAAATTCAGCTAGTTCTCTAGACATATGTTAATAGCAATCTGATTGAATGTTTTTCTCCTCCTGGTCCTCTCCCATCCCTGCTGATAGCTGCCTGGGATCAAGGCCTATTGGTTTGAAGTATCTTTCTAATGAAGCATTAATCCCAGATCCTGCAAGAACAAGGTGTTACCACCAGCAGCAAAAAGGGGCTCTGCAGGAAAACTTGGTCACTGAAATGAGCTCTCCCACAAACACAGCTAATCATGCCATGACAGTGGTTCCAGTTCCACACATGCAAATGCTCAGGGGCAAAAAGAGCAACTTAGTTTGCAGCTATGTCACTTGCCAACAGAAAGTTGGGATGAGGAAAAAAGCAGCAGGAATGAGACCATTTTTTTTTTGCCAGAGGTGTCAGCCACCTGTGAGCAGGTCAACACCAACCCTGATAGATGCACCACAGCAACAGGAAATGGTCACGAGCTGTGGCATGACCTGCTGGAAAGCAAAACCCTCCTGCATCCTTTCTAACAGAATTCAAACTCTGGGTCCCTGTGATACAGACAAGGCAAGAAGGAGCCCCTGACTTTGAATACAAGAATTTTGTTCTTGAGTGTGTATCTTAGGTTAGGTGTGCAAAGGGGAGAGGGGTCAGCCAAGGACACTTACAGCTTTGTCTGCTCCTTTGAGGAACATCAAGCTAGGAAACCCAGGGAAACCATCCATTCCCAGCCCACTGGTGTTTGCCAGGGGGAACAAAGGGACACATGCAGACATCAGGGAAAACAAGCACACAGAGAAGGAGGAAGGAAGGAAGAGTATAAATTCAAACCACACTGCTTAAAAGCAGGGCGGCATTCCAGTTCCTCCAAAGTGCTCCCCACACCCAGCACTGTACAGCAGCCAACCTGGTGGGCTTCTGATCTTCCCAAATCACTTAACACTTCTCCCTCTTTTATTTTTGTCCTAAATGTAAGTGTTTTTCTTTGGTGGCTGATCCTGGCAAGGTGCCTGAGACATTACACTGGGGTTGCTTTTCTCTAGGAGATGTCTGTAATGAAGGTTTCCTCCACCGTGTTTCTCTTTTCCCTGTAGTGAAAGTCTGTAATTACCACTGAGGGGTGAGGCAGACGGCACTGAAACAATGTCATTTGAACGGGGGTGAGACATGCCTGAATTGCTGGGTTGTGCTTTTCTCTTCACCAGATTGCTTGTGGATCCAGACCTTGCTTTTAACCCTTGACAGCAGAGGAAACATCGTCCCCCCATTCCCCTGACCAGCCTGCATTCACAGATCTGCTTGGTTCCAACCAGGGCAGATTCTCTTGGATATAGCCAAGATGTGTGTCCAACTTGTCCTCCATGCTTGAGGGGTCAAGTGGCACAAATCTGCAGGGATTGCCCTCTAGTCATCATGTGGGT
This sequence comes from Sclerurus mexicanus, assembly GCA_013396755.1. Taxonomy (NCBI): domain Eukaryota; kingdom Metazoa; phylum Chordata; class Aves; order Passeriformes; family Furnariidae; genus Sclerurus; species Sclerurus mexicanus. The sequence goes on from VWZF01003055.1 coordinate 180,615, forward strand.
AACTGGGGGTTTGGACTTGACTCTGCATGGCACATCCAGTGTGTCAAAGCAAAGCTGTTGCCGTCTCCTTGCCCCATCTCATCCAGTCCTGTTCCAGCAGCTCTTCAGCTTCCTCCTGTACCAATGCCATCTGCTTCCCACTCCTTAATGCAAGGTAACTTCTTGGGGTAAAATTCAGTCAAACAGGCTGTGCAGCTGTACTCTTCATCCTTCCTAGGAAAAGGTTTGCATTGTAGAAAATGGTTAAGAGAAATGAGGTGATACAGCTCCCTCGGAATGACAGTTCAGGTTGTCTCCAGCCCCATGAAGACTGCCTAGGTCCTTTTTGCAAGCAGACTTTGCAACCAGGCAGGCTGGAAGCCTAGTAGAGTAAATAAAAACTAGTGCATGGGAAGCAGAAGAAGCCACCCTTCTCTGCTGTCCTGCAGCTTCCCATTCACCTGAGTTTCCTGAAGGGGAGTAATATACAGTGCCTTCAAATGCTAACAAACTGCTGGCAGGAGACACCCTCATACTGAAGTTACTCTTCCCTCAGTCACCCTGAAAGTTGTCTGATTGTCCAGGGAGATTGCCAGTCTGTCGTCTTTCTGAGGTGTAGAGCAGGGAGGGGAGATTGTGTGTGACAAGGCAAAGAAATATTCTTAGACTGCCATGAAAAACTGAAGGAGTTAAAAAGAGATTTTTCCCCCTATATCAGTTACTTTTGAAGTGGTGAGTGTTCAGGTCTCATCTTTTGTTGTAGTATCCATTTACTATCTTGGGGCTTTGCTTTCTGACATAGCTAATCCTGACACAGGCAGCTCAGTCACGTTCCCAGGAGGCTAAAGGGGTTCCATGAAGGTATATTCCTAGGATCTGGTGTCTCGTATTCATGGCTTTGCTTTCCCTGGGTCTTGCACTCCTCACTTTCCTTGCCTGTCACTCACTCCTTGTTTGCAAGGCTGATTTAGATCTATCCAAGGTCCCCAAGTTCACCCCAGAAAGAATAATAATTGCAGTGCTGAGCTCTGTGGCTTCCCTTTCATTCCCCTCATAGCACTAGGGTGCTCACTGAAACCACAGCATTCATGGATCCTTGCCATATGCAAACATGCAATTAATATGCTCTTCACTTTCCCCTCTACTTTCCAAGCAAGATGGGGGGGAAAGCACAAGTTGTGCTGCACATTTCCTTATCACATGGACACGTGTGTCTGCACTTCTCTGCAGTGCTCTAGCATGGCTCGCACCTACGTGGACTTGGTGGTCACTGATGAAGCATGTCTGCTTGCAGGCAGACATTTAATTTGGTGTTCTGTGTAGTTGCACACAAAGCAACACGCAGAATACAATTCATTCCCTCATTCATCTGTGGCAGCAGACTTAAGAACACTGGTTTCACAGGTGTTGCCCCCTTCTCTGGTTTTAGTAGGGAGCTGCAGTGAGTGTGATCTCTGTGCTGGCTCCCCTCTCTGTCCCACTGCTGCTTACGGGTGGTGGGAGCAGGTGTGCTGGGTACCTGGCTGGGAGAGCATATAGGAGGAGGAAGGGAATGGAAACAAGATGAAGCTGGCTGGAGGGAGAAATGTGTGTGAGAGAGAGTTTAAACCAGCCACTGGAAGGAAACCAAAAAGGAGAAACATATTCTGGATGAGGCAGACCTGTGGAGCAGAGGGCCGAGAAAGGCTTCAGGGACTACAAGTCCTTCCTCAGAAGTTACCTTTTGCTAGAGGATGTTTTGCTGTATCCCTCCCCCCCCCATCTTGACTTTTTCCTGTGTTTTTAATTGTTCCCATAAAGACTTAAATGAAGAAATCACAGCCCAAGGGCTGGATATGTAACTACTTGTGTCATCACACATGACCTGACTCCTAAGAGCCTGTCTGGGGACTGCAGTGCCACATCTTCAAACTAGGCTGAAAGTCCCATTTTCATCCTCACCTTGCTCCCAGTGTGCCTTCAGGAGCAGAGGGACCTACAACGCAGCAGTTGCTCCCTCTGTGTTGCACAAAACAGTGAGCAAAACCACACCAAAGCAATGTATGGAGAACTAATCAAATCCAGAGAAAAGACAAAGCAAAATAAAGGCAGCACTATTACAAAGAGCTGCTGAAGGGCCAAAGTGTGGAACTTGCATGACTCCAGAAAGCCTTCATGGCTAGGAAGATAAATTGTGGGAAAAAACAGCTATTCCACCTATATGAACACCAACACTAGAAAAATAAATGGGACAAAGGATATCTTTCACCAGATTTAAAGTAGAAGCTTGGCTGTGGTGGGAGTCCCAAAGAGCCAGCCTGACCCCCAAAGCAAGCAGTTCTAGCAGTGTGAATCATTCCCATACCAGCTGTCTAAGCTGCAATCACCAGGCAGATGACCCCTCCTGTAACAACAGAGCCTGCATGCAGCAGACCAAAAATCACCAACATCTCACCCTACATTCCTCAAGAAACACTCATCCTCAAGAGTCTGTGAAACCTCCTGGCACAGCCTGCTGTGGGGAAACCAAAAGCTTCAGCTTGGCAGGATGCAGAATGGCCTGGATTCTGTGCATATGTTCAAGCTCAGGGGCTGCTTACCTTGTCTTGCGTGTCTTGCTCACAATGGTGCAGGGTGAAGGCAAAGCAAATGCAAAGTGGTATGATGAGAGACTTGCGGTTCTGTCTCCATGGGCATAAAGGGAGGCAGTGGGAACAGGACCAGGCAGGATGGAGCACAGGAGAGTAGGATCCCTTTCTTATGACAACTGGGATGATGATTCACTTCTCAGCAGTGATAAAATGATCTTGGTCATACGTGTGTGTTTGCAGTATCAAATGTTGTGAGGCTGGGAAGGCTTACCTGTTGTCAGTATCACTTTTTCAGTCTGAACATACTTGGTTGCTATTCAGTCTCCTGCTATAATCAGATTACAAATAAAGCTAAGGATGAAATCAGAGAAAATGGAGCTGAAAAGGAATTTGAATGATCATGTGATTCAAGCTCTGCACCAAGGTTGCTTTCTGATCGGCTGTACCTGTGTCCCAAGAGCTGACTGCAGAACTTAAAGATGCTCTGGTGAAGGTGACACTGCCATTTCCCAGGCACTCGCCTGTTACTGTTTGTCCCCTCCAGTACGGCAGTGGAGAGCATTTCTTGCCTTCCTATTTCCTGCAGATCTTTGAATGCCTAAAGACTGTTGGTCTGAAAGTTATCTGTTTAGACCAAAGCAGCCCAATTCCCTCAGTCTTTTTTTAGGGTTCACTTTTTTCCCATCATTACCACTGGCTTTCTCTGGACTCAGCCCTGTTAGGCCTCACCTTGCCCAAAGAGCTGGCACTTCAGAGAGTTAAGGTGTCTTGGCTACCACCACATTGTGCCCTGGTCCTCTGCAGAGCAGAAGGGGAAATTCACATCATAAAGGTTTTGTAGGAGGACTCCTACACCTGTATCCCAGCATGGCGTTTGCCTTCTTCACAGCCGTGTGATGCTGTTAACCCTGTTCAAGTGTTGGAAGCACTGCAGTTGCCAGGACTCTGCCAGGACAGTGCCACTGTCCTTTTCCCCTCTCATTGTGGACACTCACAGCCAGCTGCAGCAGCACGTCTGAGATTTTCTGAATTGTGATCACCTCCTTTCACCCATCAAGACTCTACCTATCTCCAGGTCTCTTCTGGAGCACAAAACTTCTTGCCTGCAGAAATAGCTCTCATTTTTGGCTCCAGAGAGTCAACAGCAACATTCTCTGACCACCGAGGTAACATTTGCTTTGCCTTTAATGAACTGCACTCATGTCTGAAATGGGTAAAATGTCTGTTTCAAACCCCTACACAAGTGCAAGGGATGAGGGTTCCTATCAGAGCTCTCCAAGATGGGACAGAGCAGCATTCCAGTGTAATACCTAAATGGGAGATTCATTATGATTCTTCCTTGCTTGGAGAGGTGCAGGAGTGACAGGCAGAGGAGCTGCAGCTGGGCAGTTATGGTCAGTACTAAAAGTATTGAATAGAAGCAGAGTTTTGAGCAAGGTAATTTCATTTTTTCTGCCATATTTTAATCTTCAGAATGGATTTCACAGTCCCTGCCTGAATGTACCAAAGCATCTTCCCTTCAGAGCACAGACAAACAAGTGAGGTTTACTTTGCTTGACCTTTTCTGATGACACTGCCACCCATGCTGTGGAAATTGTCACTGACATGATCTGAGCTTCCTCAGCCTGAGGAAAAATACAGCATGTGTCCTGAGAAGAGGCTTCCTTCTGTTAGCTTGGGCGAGGCACTGAACCAGAAACTCTTGGTTTCACCACTGAGTCTTTGCAGTTCGGGAAGCAATATCCGTGTTTGGTTAGCGGCAGGAGGTGAAGCTGCCCCACCTGTGGCTGTGCCCGTACTCTGTGACCCTGGGCTGTCACTCCAATGCTATGGCAGGGCTTCGTCCTATGCCTTGCAGCTGAGAATCCTGCTGACTGGGATGTTAAAGGAAAGACATCTTTCCTCTTGCTTGGAGATGGGTTTGCTTCTTGCTGAAGGGTCTGGACATATTTCTTCTCCCTATCTTAGAGTGGCAAAGGTTTTTGTATTCCCCCCTTTAAACCCACTGGCAACCACGCTGACAAAGAGGTTTCTTTACCAGTAAGGAGGGAGGAACAGCATTATTTTGTCAGCACAACTCCATCCTGGCTGAATTTATGTCTCTGACCTTTTACCCAAAGGCTCTTTACACTTGACTGAAACATAAGGTAAAAGTAAATGTAACTGAAAGAGCCCATTGTGTGTGCAAGTATAAAGGCTTTTGTGTGCAGGATGCGGCTGTTTGTGCAATGAGTAGCCAAGGAGCACCTTGGGTTGTGCTGTTAGTCCTGACACCCATGGGGAATGTGGAGGAAGAGCCTGGATGGATGAAAACCCAGTGTCTGGTTTAAGCACATGCTCCAGTCAGCCTCAAATCAGCACTTGTCTACCAGGACCCTCATTGCTGGCAAGTTTCAGCCAGGTTTCCTCCTGAAGAGATATACCAATGTCTGGGCTTTTTTCTCCATATGGCTGTGACCAAGAAAAGCCCCTGCTGGGAGCCGGAACTCCAGTCTCTGTGGAGCCATGAAAGCAGGGAAAGATTAATAAAACATCAGGGCTTCTTCAACAGGATTATTATAAGTGGTTTTCCTAAGTGTTGGTTGGAGTAATGATCAGAGAGGACAGGGATCCATAATCCTATTTATCCAAAACCATATAATCTTCCTGAAGCTCTTTAATGGTGCCCAACTCTTTAATTACACAGCAGCCACATGGGCTGCTGCAGCCAGGACTACCTGCAAGCCCGAAGGGTGGAGCGGAGGCAAGGAGACCTCCCTGCTGGCTGTCCTTCAGGCCCCGACCTAGCTGAATGCCCATCTTTCCCGGCGCTGCTCCCCGAGGGATGCAGAGGAGGCACCAAAGCCGGCCTGCCGGCTGCTAAAAGGAGGGTTTGTTCAGTTCGTCAGAGTGACACCCTTCTGCCGGGCTCCAGCAGCGCCCTCGGGTCCCCCCGCCGTGCCGGGAGGGACGCGGGAGCCCCGGGGCGCCCCGGGAGGC
>VWZF01003055.1:186160-202440 GCA_013396755.1 Sclerurus mexicanus
CCCGGAGCGCGGGGCGTCCCGGGGCGTCCCGGGGCTGCAGGTCCGCGGTGCCCCCGCCGCACACGGCCAGCGCCGCCCTGCACCGCAGCCGGCCTGCCGCCGGCACCCCGGGGACACCCTGCCGGGGAATCCCAGTCTCTCTCTACACTGCGGGTTTTTCGAGCCCGGTGGCGGAGGAGAAGCGTGCGCTGCCAGGCGGCGTGTGTATAATCTGCCGTGTGTCAGCTCGGGCGGCACCGGAGGCACGGCCGGGTGCCGTCGGGAGAGCTTTGGGCTCAGCGCCTCCGCTCTGCTTTGCCTGTAACTTTTCCTCAGAGTGGCATTTGGGAGATGAAGCATCTCCGGCTTGGCGTTAAGGCTGGGCTGATTTACTTTGGAGAGAAGGGTGAGAGGGAAGAGTGACTTGGGAGGAAAATGTGTTGCCAGTCTCAAGAAACCAAAGGGGCATTGTTCACCTCTAGGGAAACTGCCCAGCCTCTCCCAAGAGTCAGGCAAGTCCTCAGTCCAGCAGCTCTCCCTGAGCAGCACGCACAGGCTGGCGCTTTGCTGCACAGCCCGAGCATTCTGTGGGAGTTTGTGCTGCGGGTCCTGCAGCCCCTCTGCCAGGCAGCACCCTGCCCTGAGGCAGAAGGGGCAAGGGCCCCACCCCAGAAGTGGTTTGGAGCGAAGGCATCGTTCGGCATTGGGCAGCAGGGGGTTCCACCGGCCTCTGAGCAGCTGCAGCCGTGGGACTGTGCCTGCACCGGAGAGAGAGATCTGAGCCATGGCTTGTTACTCCCCTATCACAATACTGGCACCTCCTGCGTTCTCGGTGAAGCACTTGTGAGCGTCTCTGGGAACTAGCCTTGCAATCGGAACAGCTAACAGGGAGAGGATGAATCTACTGATGAATCTGCTTCTGTTTTACTACACAAAAGATATCTAAAACCTTTTATGCTGCCTCCTTTGTGAAGGAGACAGTAGAGATGCAGAATTTGCATAAATATTAAATGCACTGCTCTTGGTGCGCAGAGGCACGCTGGGTCTGGGAAAGAGATTATGCAGGCAGCCCCATCTCTCAGAAATCTTGCCAGCTCCTAATTTCCAAAATGCCATTGTGCCTCAAGGACTGACTCTGTTGGGCTCTGTGGGAGGCAACAGAGTCCTGCTGTGTTCAGGTAGACCTTCCAATGGCATGTCACCCCAAGACTGAGTGCTTGCTCACACTGTGAGGCCTTGCTTATCTGAGAGACCTGTTAGTAGGAGTCTTGTGCTTTCCCTAATTCTGTATACATCCGGTGTGGATGAAGCTATGCTGATAAGAAGTGCCTTATGCCAAGACCATTTATTCCCTTACCGAAGTGAAAATAGTATGTATTGGCACCAGCCCTTTTACCCACGTGCAATATGGGCTGCAGTCAGAACTCAGGGAACCCCTAACCAATATAGGTGGTACCTCTTTATAGTTAAACACAACTTCTGCCTGCGAGCAGACCCTGTGAAAAAGAAGCTTTTGTGTAAGAGTGCCATCTGGTGCCACCTGCCAGGACAGTGTGTTTAAAGTGTGTGGTGGCTGTGGGCAGGCTGGGTCTGTCTTGCCTCATTTAAATGGCCTTCCTGCCTGAAGAGTTGCTTCTGGAAGTAGCTTGCCCTTGTCTTCTCCTTAACTAGGTTGCAGTGACTCAGGCATGGTTGTGCTCAGCTGACAGGAGAAAGGATTTTTTTTTTTTGGTGGATTTTTTTCCCAACTGCCAACACCACAAACTTCTGTGAGAGTCAAGCTGAAACCTTCTCTTCCTGCAGATGATAAATATAAGAGATTTTGTAGCCACTTCTCGCCTACCAAATCTGTTGGTGATACAAGAGCCAGAGCATAATACATCACTCTCTTTGTTCTCACTCTCCGTGACAGCAAGGCGGAGAGGGAAGGAATACACTTAGTTTTTCTTACTAAATCCAGTGAATCTCCTGGGATCTTGAGATGTGTGGAGAAGTTGTTTTTACATAGAACTGTGCAAAGCATCACCGTGCACAATAGCCCACAAAGTTGCCAGTGCCTTTGCTTCAATGATGGGCTAACTTTTCTAGATATTGTTCAGCAGGCATTTTTCTTAGACAGGCCAGGAATTTTTGCCATAAAATGCCAGTATGATACTTTTCCTGAGGATGATTTCCATGGTCCAGAAAGGAAGCAGAAAGAAAAGATGGATGAATGTTACTGCAGAAGCTCTGCTCGTTTGGAGAAAGAATTACATGTCTCTAAAATACTCTTCTTTTTTCAGCTTTGGCACTCCTAATGAGTCATCTTGGTCTTTAAAGAATGGTTCTCTGTATTGTTCATCTGAAGTTGTGACAAAGAATTAATGAAGGCACATCTGTAGATGCATCTTCAAAAAGGCCTGTGTGCTTGCAACAGAAAAAAAACCGAGTAAGTGTAGGGGCTGCCATTCAGAGAGACCTATCCAAGTGGTAGGAATAGGCTGGCAGAAATCTCATGAAATTCAGCAAGGACATATCTCAATTCCTGCCCCTGGGATGGATGGGTGTACTGACCCACCAGCGGTCATGGGGCACTGCTGTGCCCTGGTAGCCAAGGCAGCTGGGAGCAGGAGGGCAGTGGTAGGTAAGACAGAGGGAAGTGATTATCCCTCTTTTCTTGAGAATCATAAAACTGTGTTTGTAATACAGTGTCCAATTTTGGACTGCCTGGTACCAGAAAGGCATTGATAAAGCTGAGTGCATCAAGGGGATTGTCACAAAGATAAGTAGGAGCTGGAGAACTTTTGTGAGGAGTGCCTGCGGGAGTTGGACTTGCTCAGCTGGAGGAGAGGCAGCTCCAGGAGGACCTCACAGAAGCTTACCTGCACTGGTGAGGAAGTTACTAAGATGGAGCTGGGCTCTTTCCATAAGTACATGACAGGAGGATGAGTGGTCATAAATTGAAATGAGGAAGGTTCAGACTGGGTATAAGGCAACAGTTTCTCACTGTGAGGAGAATTGTGAGTAGATAAGGCTGCCCAGAGACACTGTAGAAGCTCTTCCTTGGGTCATTTCTGTGAGCACTCATCTATTTGTTTGTGGCCTATTACAGCTGCACTCAGAGAGCTCTTACTTCCTCTTGCAGCTCTTATCAGTGCTGTGAAACTCTTCAAAAGACTTAATCTTTTGAGTCAGATTCACCACTGTGCTTCACTAAGTTTGTGACACTGGTGTCAGAATGAAGCAAGAATAAAGCAGCCAAACAGGAGTCACGTGTTTCTTTTTAACTCAGTACCCCTGTGGGTTTGTTTCTTCCCTCTCTTTCTGTGTTTTATAGTACAAAAAACACCTTCAAAGGTGACTTCGGATATTTACGTAAACATAGCTTTATTTTGACTCGACGCTTTTCAAAGCATATACTTTACCTCCTAAAAGAAAGACATCAAGGCAAGAAAATTGCCTGCATGCTAGCTGAGGTCTCCAGTGCTAGAAGCTTCAAGCTGTCTCAGGAGTGCTAACCTAGCTCCTCTGGGGAATGCACAGTAAACACGCTCTTTCACCATGTTATTCTATATGCTCAGGCAATGTGACAAGTGGCATTTTCTGGAGCCTATGAGGGAACAGTGGAATGGGAGAAGAACTGCTTGTCTCTGTGGGTTTTCTTCTTGAGTGCAAACTGGGTGTTGTGCTTACTGTATGCTCTTTCCTTTAATATTGTCCCAGCCTACAGAAGGGAGGAGAGTGGGAGGACTGTACGTAGTGAGCAGGCTGAGAGCAGTGCTGGTGTAACTCGTAAGGGGAGCTTCCCCTGAAGATGAAGAGAGGCTATTCACCATGGATGACTGTACACACTTCTATTCCTCTTATGCCTGCTACAGGGACATAAATAGCATTTAAGTGGTGCTTAGGTCTTGGACTGACCTTTGGTCTGAGTGAGTTTCATGCTCTATACTCCCTCTCACTCATCTCAGTGCACAGTGAGGATGAAGAGCTCAGGCAGATTTGATCACCCACTTCTTGGCCCTTCCAGTTGCCAAACACAGTAGCTCTGCTGTAATGGGAAGCTGGGTCTCTGGGACTGATGGTATTCACTCATGGGGACACATGCAGCAAGCATGTTGGCCCTGTATTCCTATGCCTCATAAAATTTGTTCAGGAACGCATCTGTGGTTAGTCAGCCAAGTATTGGGTATGGAAACGCTATTTTCTTTAAACTTTGCTTGGAACTTTTTGGTTAGATTCCTGTAGATCTGGAGCATAGATACAGAGAGACTTGGTGGGGCCATCAGACCTGGCCTGATGGAGATGAATCCTAAAATAGTTCCCATATCTTCCTATTTCATTAGTCACTTTGGATCCATCTCATGGTTCCTTCACTTCATGTCTGTGCTGCTCTGTATTGCCTTATGGCAGGACTTACACCTGCAGAAGTGCTAGCAGCAGGATGAAACTAGAGCTGAGCACACAAGTTCATGAGCCCGGGTCTCTGAGCATCATCACTGCAGGGTCACCACCAGTAAACATGTTTCCATTTTGGTAATGAAGAGAGGGAGAGACTGGAACTTCATTTGGAAGACTCAGTCAATGCTTTCTCCAGAGACTGTATATCATTCATGTGTCCTACCTGCCAGGAAAATGATAAATATTTGGGATACTCTTCCTAAATAAACAGATTAATCTGTTGGACAACTGCCTCCATGTGCTGGAATCCTCTGACCTAAATGCTCATCTCAGCCAAAGTGGGAGAACCCTTTGATTGTGTTGGTAGGCTAGAGCTAGGAGGTTGCAGTTCAGAGCAGAAGTGCAGAAAGGCATGTGTCCAAAACAGGGTTAAACAATGGAGACAGAGCCATCATCTTGGTGGGGAGAAGCAGGAAGGACTTTAGTGAAGTACTTGGAGAGTAAACAAAGGGAGCATTTGGCAAGAGGTGGAAGTACATCTGTGCATACAGTCCACTCCCACTGAGGAAGGGTGTCAGCTGGGAGATGCTGGAGTTGTGTACTGCTCAGACCACATCTGCCAGGTGATCCCCATCCCCTCTGGCATAAGGCAGCCATTCAATGCCACCACCTCTTTCAGAGAGGAGGAAACCTGGGGTCTTATTTGTACAGATGAAACTGTGAAAAACCTCTGGGACTCACCCACTGGACCTCCTCCTGTACTAGTACAAATGCCTAAGCATGGTGTGGTGGCTTCTGAATCCCATGAAATGTGTTGGGTTCATCAATGCAAAGTGACTTCTGCTGCCCAGAAGCTCATCTGGTACTGCGCTGGTCCTGTCCTATGCTGCACTGGTCTCATCCAGAGCTGTGCTCATCCCATTTGGTGCTGCACTGGGCTTGCTGAAGCTTGGAATGAAGCTGTCTCTGGTAGAGAAGGAAATTAGGAAAGAAGAGTGTTTTCCTGAAGCAGCCCCTTAAATTTAGAAGTAGGGATCTCATAGCCACAGGTGTAGCTGCACTGTTCAAAATATGGCCAGGCTGATCCACCTCTGACATACTCCTATGTTTCTTCTGAGAAAGACCTACTCCTGTGCCTGCTTCTTTTTTACCTCAATACTTCCCTGTAGATTTTAAGACTAGTATTTAATTAGCATTTAGTAATTACTTGTTTACTATTTAAAGAATTCTCAGTGTTGAAGGAAACAAACGAAAAGGCTTAACTCTCTGGAGTTGTCTTTGTGATGGCCTCATGGCTGGTCTTCTTCTCATAATCACAGACAGGATTGTGCTTGATACAAAGATTTGATTCTCAAGACTGACTTGTACCAGTGCATTCCAAGGAAGGGATGAGTCAACCCACTAAAGCCCTGTGCGTCCTTGTACTGTTGTGCAGAGTTCACTGCAAGAAACCAGATGGTTCACAAAACTCAGCGGTGACTGTTCTTGCTGCATAGTTACAGGGAAACAGGTAGGGCACCTGAATGAATCTGTGCCTAAGAAATGGCCAAAAGCTGTCTCTTTGGATGGCAGATTTCCCAGGGAAATTCCAGGTCTGTGCTGCAAAGTCAAGTGCAGTCACCTATGTTTCATAAACAATCTTGTGGCCAGCATTGTTCTTTAGGAGAGGTGTCTGTTGGAGGAGCCGGGTTTGGTAGTCCTCACTTCCAACCCAATCTCAGCTTTTTGCTGGGAACTGTATCCTCTTTTACACACCTGAAGTGCTCGGACTGCACATCTCCACATGGGAGATGAGGAGTGAGAACAAGGGTGGAACCAAAGCCGTGTTTCTCAGCTGAGCCCCGTACTGGCACCGTCTCTGTCCCGCTCCAGCAGGTGACTTCTGTTCATGCAATGTTAATGTAGTTTGGTATCCTTTGGTGGAAATCATGGATCCTGTTTTCAAGCTGGCACTAGGACAGGGTGGGTGCTTGCATAGAGCCCTTCTCTTACTCTTTCCTGTCTTTGGAGCTCAACTTGTGTTTTAAGTTAGGTGTTTGCTTGGGTTGACACTTGCATGTTGTGCAATGTCCCTCAGAGAAGAAATAGCTGAAAGGTTGTGAAGAGCCAAGAGCATGGCCAGAGTGGCAGGGGACTGCAGGTAGCATGCTGAAAGGCAGGCTGTGTCTTTCAACCCAGTTGCTCTCCACATCTGTCATGCAGCGTTTTTGTCTATCTAACTCACTCCCAGCTGTTCAAGAAAACAATTTTTTCTGCTTTCCTGTAGGGTCACACCATTTAAAGTTTTCCTTTCCTGTAGTTTCTTGAACTGATCTGAACACTCCAGTCTTATCCTTTCACACACCCCTCTCTGACTTTACCCACCTTCTTTTCTCTTTCTTTCCATTTCTCCTTTTATTTTTTTAAACCCTTCCAGGGCTATCTGCCTATGAAATCATGTTGAACTGCTCTGGTCTGGTCAGTGTCCAAGTGATAGATGCTTGACACTGATCTTGACATGTTGTTTAGCCAGAAGAAGATTTCATGAAGGTTGGAACTTCACATATCTATACACTGTTTCACTCCTTTATTTCTTGCCCTATTTTATCTTCTCACTTTCTAAGACTGCAGTAATTCCCTGTACAGTACTGTGCAAGGCTATTCTTCCTGAAACTAGAATGTAATTTTAACCAGTACTGGGGTAATTAGTACCATCTCTAGAGCTCAAAGGTGATGCCTTATGTGAGGTCATTCGTTACATAGTCCAGCCTGTTCCAGAGGAAACTCACCCCTGACTACCTCATAAAAGTTGCTTTTGGCTTCTTTACACTGTGACTTTGTCTTGATTAGGAAAAATGTTCACTTAGGTCAGTCTGGCTGACATGATTAGCAAAGCCTGCTCAAAACACAGTTAGCATTTTTCCTAGAATAGATGCAAAACATAACGCCTTCAGCTTGGCAATCTGTGTCAGGAGTTCCCCTGCAACAGGAATGCCAGGGCTCCCTTGGAAGTCTGGAGGAGAACTACAACTTAGGTCTGACATCAAGCATGTTATACAGGAGGGAGGCTGGATGCTACATTATTTTTGGACACTCATATTGGATGGTTGGCATCCCTCCTGCAGGTGAGATTTCTTAGATCGATGCCTGAATAACTTTCCCCGTGCTGAGCTCCCCACCACTGTGTCATGGGGACGCTGGCTTCTCTTGATGGCATGGCACTTCCAGAGGGGAGCACTGCAGATCAAGAATAACACATCTCTGCTGTTTGAGGTATAGAGGGTCTACCATGAGAATCTATTCCTGTCTCTGCAATATTTGCAGCCCTCTCGCTCCTGTGATGAGAGTTTTCTCCTCCAGAAGAGGTAGCTGAGGCAGAGGGAGACCGGGATAAAGAACAGGACCCAGGTCCAGAGCCTCACTAGTTAATTTTTGCATGTCAGAACAGCTTGATGTTAAATGAGTTTATTAAACTCATGACAGTTGAAGGAAGGAGCTGGGCAGGTGCTTTTGGCTGAGCTCCGTGCTGCCCTGGGGGAAGGAGCCAGGCAGCTCAGGGAGGAGGAAACCAGCTCTGACATTTGTAAAGACTGTTGATGGAAGGTTTCTTTCAAAGACTTTTCAGTCTCTCAATCTGGGAGCTCTTTGCCCAGGGAGTGCTGGAAATGTGGCTCTTCTTTCCAAGCAAATGTGGCAGCCTCTGAGTGCTGATGAGGTGCTGTTGAGCCACAAATACTGAATTACTGGTTGAATTATGTTGGGTTTGTTTTTGTTGAGTTTTTTCTCTCTTTATGAACAGTGGTACAGTGAGGTTGTTGGGAATGGGAGAACTGTATTTTAGTCCTGGCTCTGCCAGTTACTTAGTGTGTGATCCTCAGGGTGTCACTTGCAGCAATGCCACTTTTGCTTGCTATAAAAAATTACACATCTGTATTCTTATTGACACAGGGCAGTGTCCTCAATGGGTGAAGCAGATTAATGAAAAGTTAGACCAGGGTGGGGTTTTACTAGTAAATATCTGCCAGGAAAGGTCTATATGAGCTATTACTTTGCTTTCCTGGTTGGAGTCTCTTTGAATGACTTTGCAGATATACATGATATTAGCAACATTTTCAGTTTGGCTGATCTATTCTCCACTGATTTCCCAGCTATCCTTCATCCCTCTGCTGTTCCTTATCCCTGCAGACTCCATGTGTTGGATTCTGACCTCAGATACTTCAAGCTAATCCAGGGTAATCTTTCTGTATTGGTCTGAGAGACTGTGTTGGTCAGCATCAGGATTTAAACTAAAGTACTTGGCCTATGTTGTTGCTGGCGTGACCTCTTTGGGCCTTACTGAAAACCAAACAATTTGTGCTTTATAAGTCCAGTGAATGGGCTGTACTCATACCTCATCCTCCACTGCACAACCAGATCCTGGCTCAGTTGCAAAACCTAACTTCTCCCTGGGTTTGATGCAACTTGCTGAGAGCACCCTGTTACATTTCTTCCCAAAACTGCTGCATGGTCAAGGCTGGGCTGAGTTCCCAGGCTTCCAGACTGTGTCTCCTCTGGTTTGTAAACGAGAAGGAAGTAACAAGCTGAAAATACCAGAGTGTTGTGGTTTTATTAGTCCCCTAGAAGGGCATTCAAGACCCATGTCAGTCCCTCCTGCTTCTCAGCACATCGTTTTGCACTTTCCTTTTCTTTGGAGGTGCCTTTTCCTCACAGTAAGTCTGCCTGACCTGTTGTAAAATTAGGATCACCATCATCCATTGGGAAGAGTGATGCAGAGGTTGCTTTTTTGTTCTCTGACACTTCTGCTCTTAAGGTTTTGTCAAATATAGTTGGCAGCAGGCTGGCAGCTGGATTAGCAGTAAGTAATGAGCAAATGGCTTGCAGCCCTTTTTCAGACCTGGCAAAGCACACACCTTTCACTTTTTTTCTTACATGTTTTTGAGCCTTGTTTTTATCATGCTGGGAGAGAGCTGAGTAGCAGCACATGCTGCTCTGGTCAATGCTAGGGACAGAACAGAGGGTGCTGCACTCCTTTTTTTGTTGCTAATTAGTACCAAGTCAGTAGGTAGAGGCTGCTAGTGAGGACAGCAGAACTGTTTTCTCCCTCCCCTTGTAACTGCAGCCACAGCGAGCAGTCAATGGCAGCTGCAAGCAGCTGGGGTGAGCTGGAGCAGAGTGGGAGCAATGCTGATTTCTTAATTTTCCTGCATGCTTCAGGCTCCAGGGGAGCAGCTCTGGCAGCCTCCTGCTTTGTGGCCAGGAGCTGAAGTCCAGGTTAGATGAAGGCACACATTACTGTGTCAAGCCCAGCAGCTACGCAGTGTGGTGAGGTCACCCAGCAGCCTCGATACCTACAAGTAAATGCCAGAGACCTGTGTCCAGACCAGTTGCCTGTCCACCGGTCTCAGATGCCTTTCTGATATTTGATGAAATTGAAATACATAGAGTTGTCAGATGATTTTTTTTTTTTTATTTTGGGAAAGGGAAGAGGGAAGGAGGCTTGAAATAGTAGAGAACAGGGAAAGAAAGAGGGAAGAAAAGCAAAGACAAGAGAGAGGTAGCTATGCTGTTAGCATTCCTGAACCATCTGGACCTGTTGGCATGGCCCCAGCTGGATGGGCTCACAGGTTTATCCACAGCATGATGTAATCTCCATTGTCCAGCATTTGATTTTTCTCCTTGTGCTGGATGGCCTCATATCTAGTGCATGTCTGGAGCGGGCATTTTGATTTCCTGTTGCTATTTGTGGACTTTTCCTGGCCAATCCTCAAGAGCAGCTCGGGCGGTTTGCATTCCTGAAGCAGAAGCAGCAATGCCACCCCGCCGGCGGGGAGTGGAGGCCAGCTGCAGCCAGCCTGCCAGCCATCACAGGGAACCAGCTGTGGTTTGCACTGTGCTGCAGCTGGAGAGAGGGTGACACCTCTGCCTGATGCTTGGGCCACTGCAGCTGAGCTCAGGAGTCGGCGCAGCCTTCAACACCAGCACAGAGAGGGCTGGCAGGACCACCATTCCTGGATGCTTGTGGGCTCCCCTGCCCTGTTGGATTTTGCAGCAGAACCAGAAGATGGAAAATTTTATTTGACCCAAAACCTATTCTTCCCTTTGGTAGATGTGAGTAAAAAGCAGCTGATGATCTCAGTCTCTCTCCCTTACAAATGCCAGTACCAGAGAGCACCAGGGCTCTCAGCTGCTCTTTGAAGTAGGTGGGCTTCCCAGCATGTGGGAAGGGGAGCTGGGAAGGACATGGTCTGATGCTGCCAAATGCCCTCTCTTGCTAGTGGAAGTCCTGTGGTCTCCTTCCCTCCATCACTGTGTGCCATTTCCAGGAGGCAGTGCAGTACAGTGGGAAGGATTCAGACTCATGTTCCCTCCATGGTCTGTGGGAGACAGCCATGCCTCACCAAGACCAGCCATCTTTTTTTTTTCTTGAGTCCTTCCCAGCACATGAAATGAAGAAGGTTTGCATGTCCACCTCCATGTCCACTGTTATAAGGTCTTTAAGTTACAGGAGCCACAGAAGAGCAAAGCAGTCTTATTCACTACATAAACTCAGTGGTGGAGGGGCAGACAGTTGAGCTGTATGGCCCCTCCTGCCTTTAGAATGAGAGCAATTCCCAAACTCCTGCATGACTGGGAAAAACTGAGATGCTCAGAGGATGAAGATGGGGTTTCTCTACAGTGCACCACTACTGCAAGTAAACCTAAAACCCAGCGATACAAGGGGACTGCTTCAGCCTATGCCATTCTCCACTCTGACTCAAGAGATGTGGGTAGTTTTGTGATGATACATTATACAAGAGTTTGACAGGAGCACACAGTTCTCCCTCCCTCACATCCTGCCCACATGCCTCCCTTAGCTTTTTTGTCTCCATGGGCTTGGGAATGGGGAAGTTGAGTGCAGTGACCCCCAGGGAGCGCAATTATTTTCAGCAGAGAATCCTACTGCCTGGCTCAGAAGTTGTCCTGGTTGCACCCGAAGGGAGCAGGGCTCTGCTTTCATAATACCCCAGGGACTGCCTGTCCCTCAGGGATGGACTCCCTGGAACCACAGAGCTGAGCTTTTCCACCCGACTCAGCTCTGCTGAGCAAGAGAGTAGCTCTGGAAAACGATGGCCTCTTTTTAAACCAATTGGCAAAACTTTTGCATCTCTCCTGGGAGTGGGCCAGGGATTCTGAGTCACTGCTTGAGTGGGTTGTGGCCAAGGTAGTCTTACCCAAGATATTAAGTGAGAGAGGAGAGATACACCCAGGAGTGCCAGCAGAAGGAGAAATAGTCATGACCATAATTAATATAATGATGAAAAGATTCAGAAATGTACTGTCCACTCCAAAAAAAAAAAAAAGTTTGAGGACAATTCAAATGCTGTAAAGAAAAAAGAAAGAGTCGAGAAAGACCGCCAAAGCCTGCATGTCAGCTGCAACGCAAGGAGTCCCATCCAGCTGGCCAGGGTTCAAAGAGCTCCTATTGTCCAACAGCATTTCCAAGACACCATTCAAAACTTTCAGAAAATGAACCCAAGATGCAGGGTGAGATTTATCACACAATAAAGGCAAGCCAAATGTGTGCACCATTTTGGAGAGAGGAGACAAGAGGAAGGCGAAAGAGGAACGCAGCAGGGCAGAATCAAGCAGCAGAGGCACAAGGGAAGAGGTTGGCATGAGAAGGTCTGGTCTTGTGAGCATCCAGGCAGGAACAGGGGGCTGGCTATGTCTGTGCTGGGACACACACTGGGCACTTGTGAAGGATTTCCCATGTATGGAGAATACCGTATGTAGGAAAATTCACTTAGCTTCAGGGTTAAGGGACAGAAAGGCAAGATCTCACTGATGCTTTTTCTCTTTTGTTGCACATAAAACCGTGATGGATACTAAGAGTTTATTGTTGCTTCTGGTCCTGGATTATATACCTACAAAATAAGGCCAAGTCTGAAGGGATGTCCAGAAGCCAAAGCACTGTACATTTTATCTTTATTTTCTATGGCTTGCACTTTGTACTGACCACCATGGCAGGGCTGTAACTTCTTTTGCCACAGGAATCACCCACTTCCCCCTGTGATTTGATTATGTTAAAATCTAGCAATTAATTACACAGAAAGACAATTTAGTCTTTGAATCTGCTGCTAACATGGAGTTGCATGACTACAGCCTGCCACCACTGAATAAGTCCTCGTTTTCTCTTCCAATGCGGTTTCTACTGTCTACAGAATAACCCAGCAGGGTGGCCATGCCATACTACACTCCACAGATTAAAAGGTGACTTGGATTTGTTCTCAGGAAGATCTCCGGTAGTTAGGACTTTTTCATCTAAGAGCAGAAAGCTTGAGAAAACTCTTCGGAGGCTTAAGCTAAAGAGTCTCTCTTTACAGTGGCTCATATGTTTGGTGACTGTATTTAGCTTCTAGAACAGTTATTTGGTTTTTTGGGGTTTTTTAAGGGGTGGCTTTATCTGGAGCCTTTAAACTGAGCTCAGTTGTAGATGATGAGTTTGGAGCAGGAGACATGAGTTTAGCTTCTGCACTCAGCTCTGTAAACCATATTTGATTACCAGACTGGTTCCTCTAGGCCCCAAAATCCATGAAGCAATCCATCATCTCCTTGTCCTGCTCCAGGGATGTCCAGAAAATGGATTCCCAAATCCACCAGCTTCTGCAGAGACCACTCCAATGTTAGGGTGCAGATGTCTGCTTGATCTCAGACACAGGAGCTTTCACAGCAGGAATTCAGGGCATAATAGGTTTCCTGTCTTCAAAGGAACATGGGATCTTTTGTTCTCAGAAGCTTCTGACATTACTTGAGTACATGATACCATGCATCTCCATGCTTCTACTTCTTTTCAACAGCTACAGGGTACTTGGCTGCTGGACCTTGTCATGGAGAAGTCCAGCTTGTTGAGGATATAGTTCAAGAGCCAGGTGTTGGGAAAGAGTTTTCACAGACTTCCTTTCTCCTTTCAGCCATGATTTTCATCCTGTGGTTGAAGTGACTGCCTGATCTCTGACCAGTCAGATACTCATCCTCATCTTTGGAAATACAGGGGTTTGACCACTTCTTCACCAACATCACACCTTTGTTCTGCCCTAGGAGGGTGTTAATCCAGGCTGCCCCAGTAGTGATGAATGGTCTGAGAGGTGCTACTGCCCTTTGTGGGCTAGGAAGGATTTCCCCTTTCTCCAGAGACTCTGGTTTCTGCAGCTCCACCACTGAGGTGAAAATGATACCCTCAGCGTTGGAGCTGAAGTTTAATTTCCTATCTACTGCTCAGGGCACAGATTTTCCACTGGGATATTGGCAGCAGGTCAGAAATCTGCGTTCCAAGTTGAATTGCTTTGAAAACTGTCCTTGGGCGGGACCCTATTCAGTCTGCTGCTTGCAAAACCCAGCTCTTGCCCAGCCTGGCCACTGAAGAGAGTTCCAGCTCTTGCTCTCTCAAGATTTTGCATGAAAATCCCTCACATCCTTGAGTCACAAATCAGCTGGTCCAGACTTAGTTGCTCTGTAATTGCCCTTTACAAAGGCCCAAGGAATGAAAGCCACCAGTAATGTTTGGTATTAGCTGCATGCCTCAGCTTTTGGACTTGAACAGAGTACAGCTATCTCCCTCTTCCAAGGCCTGCTTTTCTTTATGGGTCTACAGGGACCTGCCAGGGGACAAAATGTGAATTATCTCTGATTTTGCTCTCTGAGCACTAAAGAGAAACAGTTTCAATTAGACAAATGAAGATGATTGTAAAGATAATACAGACCTTTCCTCCTTTTCTGGTTATCTCCCAAAGCAGATTTCCTCTATCTCCCAGTGGGCTTTTCTCGTTGTTTTCTTGCAAGATGCAGAAAAAAGGCCAATAATGGCATAGGGCTGACAAGCTGTGTAAGAGCCGAGATCTGCCAACTCTGCCAACTTCAACTCCATACTGGGCAGGGCCAGAAGCTTCCAAGAAAGATGGAAGAAATGGTGGAGTGCCATTTATTTCAATTTATTTTGGCTATTGAATAAACAATCCCATCCAATTGACTGGTGCCCAGCTAGAGTAGTTGCACCTCTCAAATTTAATTTTAATTATATTGAACGTTCATGCTGCATTTCATGTCTTTTGGTGATACTGTGACACAGTTTCACATCAGCATGGCAGGATTGTTCACAGAGAGTCACGCAGAGTGAACCAGTATTTTTCTTTCATTTGCCCTGCCTGCTGCCTTTCATCATACCATGCATCCCTCACCATTAAGAATTTTTCCCTAGATTGCCCAGGCAGACATGCCACACACAAATGTATGTAGGCTTTTCCAGGGTAGATTTGCCTCTAGATTTGCAGGGCTGGGCCAGAGATGCACCTCTAGGTTGTGCAGGGGTGCTGCATGCCTACAAGGCCTGGCTGTGGACACCCAGTTGTGTGTGTTCTTGCTGCTGTGCCTCTGTGGGGACTGAGAAGGGGTGGATGTGTTTGGGCTCTGCAAAGGGCACACCTGGATGAAGGTGGCTCAGGATAACATAGCAGATAAGCACTTCCCAAATATGATGGATTGTGTTTTCACACATACAGATGTAAAGTTCCCATCAACTTTACGAGACGCTACAGCAGCTGAAAGCCTCCCATCATTGTGTGGAGTTAGGGTGTCGCTGGGAGCCTTGCCGCAAACGCAGCTGAGGCTGCCATGTTAACACAAAGCAGCAATTCAGCCAAGAGAGCAGAGATGACAATACTGCTTCTTTAAGAGCTACTGTTCATGTAAGTTTCTGTCTGGAGACTGTACTGACCTTGGCCTGGGAAGGAGCAAACATGAGGAAGAGACCCCTGCCAGCTTGCCCAGGGGTACCTGCATTCCCACAGAGAACAGCTCCTACACATCTCTGTTTGAACACAGCCCAGCTGCCACCATGATAGCTCAGAAATAAAGGCAGCTTTGTGTTGTAGCAAGCAGGTGTCTCCAGTTCTCCAAGTTCGAGAAAAGTCTTGAAGGACAAACTTTTTATTTACCTTTCACAGGCTCCTAGAAGTACAACCCAAATCTTCTGCCAAATGAGGGTTAAGAGCAGCTGATCTAAATGTTTCATTCCGAGAGGATTGTGTCCACTGCTGAGTATGGTTTAAGTCCTGCTCTAATTTTTTTTTTTTTATCAGAGTCAGCTGCAAGGCAGTTGCAAGCCAAAGGAAATTTGGGACGTTCATTGCATATGTAACATACACACTGCAAAAGCACTGAGAAGCAGAGGCATTCCTCCTTATTTTCCAGGGTGCTGCTACTCCCGGGGGAGGGGTGCTCCTGCCGCTGCAGATTCAGCAAGCCTCATGCAGTAGACAAAACCTGCACTGTAGCTGCTTTCCCCCCAGGCCAGCGGAGCCTGTTTTGCCCCGGGAGAGGCTGCAGCACATGCACACCTGCTCTGCACCCTGGCATCCACTGGTGGTGGCGGGCGCACCAATGGCCACACCACCGTGGCCACACTGCGCTGCCACTTGTCTTTCGATGCACCTCGGCCCGGGTTCTGCCTTGCTGCACAGTCATTCCCCTCGCAGGGCGCTTCCAGTCTGTCCCATGTCAGCGCTGCCCATGCCGGCTGCTGTTCCCATTTGTGCCGGACACACCACCAGAGCCAAGCGTGGGGACACCAGTGCCCATTGCTGCCGCAGAACTCAAAGCGCCTCCCTCAGCGCCCCTGGGAAACCCACTCACAAGCTAGCGGGTTCCAACTTTCCACATAACCTGTCTCTCCCTTCTTTTTATTCTTGCGGGAGCAAAAACACTGAAGTTAAGGCCTTAACTCGCCCTCTCCCCCGGCACCTGGTGCCTCCCAAGACTCCTTCCCTGTGAACTGCAGGCTTGTAAACTCCGAGCTGGGCATTCCCCGGCAGCAGTCTCGGCCCCGGGATGCCGGCGCGGCCCGTGTTGTGCCCGTGGTTTCTGACAGCGCCGCCTCAGCTGAGGCGCGACCCCGGCGGGGCCACGCC
>VWZF01003056.1:8518-19774 GCA_013396755.1 Sclerurus mexicanus
GGAAATTCTCATTATCCCTTGCTTCTCATTTTGCCTTGTTCTTTTTCATCTTTAGACTGCAAATCAGTAATCAGTGAAATAGGCCAATTTACTCTGCACCTGATTTTCATGTGACTATTTTGGTTCAGGCACTCACAAAGAGCACTCTGTACTTCTAGACCATATTTTACTATATGCAAGCAACACCTTGAATTAGAAAGGACCATAATTTGCCTGCACCTATATTGAAGTGACTGCAGTTTGTGCAAACAATATAAACCTGCTACTTTCTTCTTGCCTCAGAATATTGGTAGCATAGCAGCTAGGCAAGCAACATAGAAAATACACACAGTCATACCTTGCAGTGTATTCTGAGCCCTGTATTATCACAACTATCCCACCAGCCTGTTTCTTCAAGTGTGATTTCATCATGTCTTGACATGAAATAGTCAGTGACTGCAATGTAAGCTTCACCATTAATAATGAAGACACCTCAACTGGGGATTTGTGTTGAGGTGCATAGAGTTTTAGGCATATCTGAGAGAATAACTGATGTGAGAAAGAACAGCTGCTCCTACAGGTCAAAAGAAGTGTAGAGAGGAATTTTTAAAAAATGCAGCTATGAAATAAATATAGGAAAATGATAATACAAATAAGTCCTTTAATTCTTTTGACACCACAGCTATGTTCTTGGAGCTTGAAGAGCTTTAATGGGTAAAACACTAGCAAGGAGACTGAATATTTAAATACAGCAATTTACACTTCATTGACACTTTTTTGGGGGTGAAGGGAAGTTGAAGTTATACTCTACCATGTTTAGCTCTGAGCTTTGAAGTACTTTCAAGAGAGAGAAGTAGAAAGAAGAGAGCAGTGAAGTGACTTTATGGTCTCAAGATATTTTTCCCACTGCAATGCCTGGAAAACACACTTCTGACTCCTGTAGAAACATTTGAGCCTGATACATGGGTTAACGATCATTAAAGCTTTAAGAGATTAGCAACAAAATATTTATCTCTACAAAATATCATCCCCCCAACATTCATAGAATTCCATTTTTAAAAACACATTAAATTCTCAAAGCCTTTTATTCCTTTTCTCTTATTCTCTTCCCTTCTTCTGTTATTTCTATCTATAGTAAGATTGTTGCTATCAGAAAATAAACCCAGATCAGTTTTTGATGAAACAGTGAAAGTTATTGTACCATTATATTAGAAGTTTCAAGAATCCTTGTGTTTTCTATGGCTTTCATTTTGCCTTCTAGAATGTCATTCTCTCCCCTCCACAAATTCTCACAAATTTGAATATGTCTGAAATTATTTCTTTACCCTTGTGGCCTAAGGTTAACATGCTGCTGAGACCACACTACTTGTGATTGGTTGTAGTAAGTAATATTTTATTAAATTGTTATTTGACTAACAGGAAGGAAGAAAAAAAAGGTAA
This sequence comes from Sclerurus mexicanus, assembly GCA_013396755.1. Classification (NCBI taxonomy): domain Eukaryota; kingdom Metazoa; phylum Chordata; class Aves; order Passeriformes; family Furnariidae; genus Sclerurus; species Sclerurus mexicanus. Next base: position 9,938 of record VWZF01003056.1, read on the forward strand.
AACTGTTGAGAGATAGTGCCTCTCTAAAATATATTAAAAATTCAAGTTCATTCTTGAAGGCCTTGAAAACAAACACATTTTAGACTTTTAAAGGAAGGTATTGCTTGACTCCACTTCATCCCAGTCCTCAAGAAGAGGTCTGCTTTTCTTGACACCTGAATGTCCCATCTCATAATAAAACCAGTACAATTTCTCTGTAATTTGATTTCCTGATTTCTGAAATTCAGTGTAATCATTTTACATTGTATCAAAATTGGAAATAAGGAAAAATTGTCTAGAGAGGTGGGTCACATCCATTCTTCAGAAAGCAGTCAGGACTCCCCAGCAGCGACTTAGAACACGGCCTCTGCCAGCAGAGCTATAAGCCCAAGGCACTGTTCAAGTGAGAGAAAGCTGTTAGTGAATGTTTCTGCATCTAAAGTTGCAGCACAGTATTTATGAGGACTTCATTACCTCCCCATCTGAGTATTTTTATGAATTTCACGTCACATGGTGGTGCTGAGCTATGGATTAACTGCTTCTTTTCTTCTACTAATGAAAAACTGAACTCCTAGCCTTTTCAGCCCTAGAACTAATATTATTTTGCATTACATTTGAAGCCACTCTAATCCCAACACTAATCCTGGTAACATGCTGAGGTAGCCAACCAGAACAACTAAGTGCTGGAATCTACCTATTATTCTATACCCTGATCAGTTTACTCCCCTTACTAGTTGTTGTCCTCTATCTCCACACCCAAATAGGCAGCCTAAACCTAATAGTAATAAAACTTCTACATTATTTGATAGCAAGGCACAGCACTGTTAAGCCTGTGCAGGAAACCAGATCATGCTGATGAAGCACTGTCTACTGCATATGAGTTTAGGGTGAAATGATTAATTTCATAACAGCTATAATCTCATCTCATGGGCTGAATATTCCAGTATCAGCTGGTACATAGCATGCGCTTCTACCACGTGTTCTAATTTCAATGACTATAGGTATAATTTTGGGGCTCCAACACCACTCTTTTACACAAATCAGAAGGGAAGATCAGAATATTTACTTAAAAACTATCTTACTCATGCAAAAATTAAAACTTTTGTAGTCCATTTTCTTTATTTACCCAGAACATTTAGACCCCTTTCATCATTATAGCTCTCATTCTACTGTGTCAAGAGAACAGTTAAACTGGTTTAAGCAGAACAAACCCTTATTTAATTACTCTTGAATTTGCAAAAGTTTATATATTTAGACTCTTTTTTTGTTTTTATATTTTTGTCAGTTAGTTGGGGGTTTTTTTGGTTTGTTTGTTTTGTTGTTGTTGTTGTTGTGTTGCTTGGGACGGAGTGGCATGGTGGTGGGGAAGAAGAACCTGTACTTCGCTTTGCATTTGTTTTCAGTGGTGCAGCAGGACCTGATCCGCAGACTGTGATCATGAATAACTTTTTGATCAGGTGGAAAATTCACATCTATTTTACAGAAAGTAAATAGCACACTATAAAACAAAGAATTACTGTAGTAGAAATAGTGTCATAAATAATTAACAGCCAATCAATACCAAAGACATCTTCTGCAACACTGCCTGGAAGCTGTCAATGATGTGGAAAAACTGTGAATGATCTGAATTTCTTACTAAGTGTTCTGCAGATCCTGAGACTTTTCTCTTTAGTTAATGACTTCCTTGTATTTAGAACAAGCCAAAGTTGCATGCCTAGAGGTTGCCCTCTCTATCTATTTCAGTTTAAAGCACCAGTTTTAAAGAATCTGTTTTCAACTTTTGAGTTTTAGAGTGAAAAACAGGATTAAGGTCACCTCAACAGGTAATGCAGATCACCCATTTATCACAACAGAAGTAAATTCTTGTCAACGTTACCAAATCCAAAGTAAGACGAGTGAAAGGTTCCAACTATAACTGTTCACCTCTTCAAACCAACCAGTTCATTAGCAATTTATTTATAAATCCAGCACTGGCTTTGAATATTACTTTCACTCTGTACAAGGCTTTAGTCTGCTTTTTCACTTAGGACCCATAGAAAAAAAATAAAATTATTGTCATGGTTTTGTTAGGTACTTTAAGATCTGACTTGCCAGCTGTGCCACTCACAACCATTCTTGGCTATTGTGTGGATACACGAGAGGTCAAGATCAAAAACCAATGAAAAAGACTTCATGAGTCCTTATGGCCTTTTCATTAAGTCTCAGTATTCTAATAAGCAAACTTGTGCAGGCGTAAAGTTTACCTTGCTTCCTTGTGGAAAGAATAAAATGTACTTTCAGTAAACAAACACAGATCCTCTGTGATGCTGTTGGGGACATGGTCAGCATTGACTTGACTACTTTTTAACTGCTGAGACAACGTAATAGGATCTGGCCATAAAACAGCAAGAAATGTGTGAAACATTGTTTTTTCTATTCACAGTAAATACACCTGCTAATTTAAAGAGGGAATTATCTGAGAAATTAGGTGAAGACCATGTGAAGTAAGCTTTCTTGGAAAAAAAGCAGGGAGCAAGCTTTATGCAAGGGAAAGTCAGGATAGTGTTAAAGTTCCAAAGCAAAAGATGTTATAGCAAATAAATTAGGGTTTGATTTTATGACTTTGTTTGGTTGGTTGATTGGTTGGTTAGTTGGTTTGTTTGTTGGTTGTTGCTGTTTTTACTTTTGTCTGAAGAAAGAAGAAAAAAGTGAAAGAGGAAAATTATAATAATATTCCTATATAAAAAAAACCCAAAACAATCCACACACTAAATTTTAAGAGAAAATGGGCTCTCACAAGACAGCAAAAGAAATGATAAGTGAATATTGGAAATTTCAAGGGAGATGATAAAGCACAGAGAATGAGAAAAGCCAGTTATTAAGGAGTGATAATTGATTGCTCAGAGCTGAAATGTAGTATCTTACAGTGTGAATCATTGCTGCTTCAAATAAAAGATATGAAGAAAACATATCCTAAAATTCAGACCTATCCAGAAAAAAACAAAACAAACAAAAAAACCCAACAACAACAAAAAAAAGAAAAAAACAAACAAAAACGTAGACAGGCATAATGATCAAGAAGAAGTAGATAGCAACAAACAAATAACAATACAATCCAAACACATTCATATGATATATTTTAAAAGCTATTAAAGAAATTGTCAGGAAATGCAAATGAAAATTATAAAGACACAGAGAAGCCAAAGGCTTACTGAATGATAAGGAATAGGTTGACCTAAAATAAAAGGAGAAGGACTGTTTTGATCCCTCTGATGAGGCAGGGTAACTGAGGTTCTTGTTAATAGGTGCCTTGAGGCAGATTATAGTGAAATGACACTGAATGATGGGTGTACTTATATGTATATATACATGACAGCTTTATTTTAGAACAGTTTGGCTCCAAAGGAAATGAGGTATGTATCTCTTTTCATTATTATCTATAGAAATATAAAAGCATAAATATGTATTACTTAAGCAAATAAACAAGGAAAAATAAGAAAGATAAACAAAGGGTAAGAGCAGATAGTGGACAGCAAAGATAACATGACCCATGGATCAGGGATGAGATTTGCTTGTTGCAATTTAGATATCCATTGGTTGAGGTGGTGGTCATAGTCTTGATCCATTGAAGGTGGGGGAAACCCAAAAAACACATAATTCAACAGGTTAATATATGGTCAGGTACATGCGGGAATGCCCAGGTACCTCCTGTGCATGGGGGAGTTTTATACTGATGCAACACCCTGGATCATACACAGCTGTCTGGTGGAAGGCCCCAGGAATGAGGCTGGGAGTGCTTCTGTGTTTATTGGTCATCGCAGATGCCATCGGTCACATAACATGGAGTGGTCTTTGAATGACTGGTGATAAGTGTATGACCAATTGCTTCCTTTCACACAGCTACAATGGGAATTTTCATCGGGATGTGTTAAACCAGGAATGCATTAACCAGATCTCACCTCTGCCAGCCCTGGAATCAGCACCATAAATTCTTGCCTTTTGTGCTTACCTCAAGTTCCTGCTGTGGTGGCTTATTTTGTGTCAAGTTCTTTCTGTGGCCTTAACTTTGTTTGAGACAGGCAACTGTGTTCTTTAACTCCCTAGGGCAAAGTACGTTTATGATAAAACTGAATATAGTAGAAGAGAGAAAAATGGAAAATAAGCGTCTGAAAAATTAGATTTTAATACTATGGAGTTGAAAAAGATGCTCCTGTGAAAAATGAGCTCTTCATCATCTAGGCAAAGTTCTTGACATTCTCAATAATCCATGTATGAAGTGCTGTTGAGGACAGATGCCACTTGAAGATTGAGAATAGTTGGTGTTGCCTGGATGTTATTCCACCTAGACTCCAAATTCTGGCTGAATGTCTCAGTGATTTTTGTGGCATGTACACTGAAGAACCTTCTCTGAAGCTCTGATAAACAGAATTTGCTGTCCAAAATTGTTAGTACCACTTACATGAGAAAAAATTGTCTCTGTGCTATTGTCTACCTGCACTGGCCTTTGCTGCTGCTATTAACAACGTTATTTAAGGTGACAACACAATGAAGTCTGAGTACAAACCAGAGTATTCTCAGGCTTTTATGCTAGTTTTCTTTCAGTTTTAAATTTTTCTTTTGTGCTTTTACCCTCTCTTGACTTACATCATGCTTCCATTTTGTACAAACAATTTCACAAATCATGACACTTCTTTTATTCTTCTATTTTTTAGAAGAAGGGACAGGAGTCCTTACTACTTTCAGTGGGATAGAGATAGAATAGACAGTTAAAAACTGAATAGGAGGAAAATCCTTTAAAAGATTGGTGGGTTTTTTCGCTTTGTTTTGGGTATTTTTTTTAAATACAAACCAAAACAAACAAACAAACACAACAAAATATGCAAGCCACAAATGTAGATCTTGATAGGACAATGTGGAGCAATTTTGTTTGAGATAACCATTTACTATTTTATATTTTTAAAGTATATTTTGAAGTATAATATTTATTATGTAGTCAATTTTCTATGTTAAAAATATCCAGACAGGTAAAGATCTATGTAATAATGGAATTTATTCTAAGTCTGTTGATCAAAGTTTGTTATTTTCTTTGCAAGTAATAGGTTTTCAAATTTTAGTGTTTCTAACAAATGGAAAAACATGTTTGTGACTATACAGAACTGAGAAACTTTTTACTAGGCAAATAGCTTTTACCATCTATACATTAGCTATGATTGAGTTTAGGGTATGACTGTTTTGACTGTTTTAGCTACCAGCATTGAAAACTGTTCCCTGCTGACTACTACAAATTATTTCCTCACTTTCTCCCCTAAGTAAAAAAAAAAAAAAAAAAAAAAATCTACCTTTTCAACCTTTCAGATTCTTTGAGTTGTATTGCTACAAAGGTAGGTTTGTTCAAAATTTGCTTTCTCCTAATGTTTAGTGATGTTATCCTTTCAAAAAAACAAACAAAAAAAACCATAGAAACTATAAAATAAATTCTGGGTGTAAATAATTAGGTAACTCAAGAAGGTATTGACCTATTTTCAGACCTTCAATGAAGTAAAAGGGCAAATTTAGTTATTAGTATAATAATTTATATTTTGTTTTACACTCACCAAGGAACCTAGAGATGCTGTACCTTTGGTGCTTGGAACCTAAGCAACATTGAAGTCTGGTTTTGCTACTTGTTCACATGTACAAAAGCTAAAGCACCAAATCTCCAAAGATATTTACTCTTCTAGAAATATGAATAGCATGAAAAAAGTGACATTTTCCATTCTCTCAGAATCTGGTGTTGAAAAAGGAAACTAGGTTATTGCTAAATCTGATTTTTGTTAGTGAAAGATAAAAGGGGTGAGGAAGAGAAAAAAATATCTTCTGTTTCTGTGGGATAAAGTATATTTGATTGATTTGTTTCTGCTGTGTTAACAACACTGGTATAGTATCTGAATGTTTTAATGAAGATGTTTTTTTAGAAGAATTAACGCACCACCAAGGGGGGGCGGGGTGAGGGAAGGGTATATTTAAATTTATGTCTGTTACATATTAGCACCATTATTGCTTCTCTCTGTTGCAATACATGAAGTAAATGCAAGTAAATGCAATAAGGCTGGACATTCTTCAAGGAGGAAATCCTAAAGACACATGAGCAGGCTGCCCCCACGAGCTTTTGCTTATAATGGCATAGTGCAAGTTACTTTGAATGGACTTTCTTCAGCTTTATACATGCATGCAGAAATCAGCTGCCTGATGATGATCACTTCCTTTTTTTACTGACAGTGTACCATATTTTTTGTAAGCCTAGGTAGACCATACGGACCTTCTCTCTTGTTCACTTTATTTATTAGATTACAGAATGACGGAATCACCGAATATGATGAGTTGGAAGGGACTCACAAGGATCATTGAGTCCCACCATTAGTCCTGTGCAGGACTACCCCCAAGAGTCACACCATGTGCCTGAGTATTGTCCAAACACTTCTTGAACTCTGTCAGACTTGGTGCTGTGACTACTTCCCTCGGGAGCCTGTTCTAGTGCCCAAATTCCCTCTGGCTGAAGAACCTTTTCCTAACAACCAACCTAAACATAACCTAACTCAACATCAGGCCATTCCCTGGGGTCCTGTCCCTGGTCTCTACAGAGAGGAGATCAGTGCCTGCCCCTCCTCTTCCCCTCACAAGAAAGTTGTAGACTGCAGTGAGGTCTCCCCAGAGTGCCCTCTTCTTCAGGTGCCATCATACTACAGTCATACTACACAGAATACAGAGCTTTCAGAGGAAGAACTGTTTTTCCAAGTGGGCTGGTATATTTTGCATGGAACTTTCTACCAACTTAGTGGCACAATATTTTCATCTAAATAAAAAGCTGTTGTCAATGTAGTACCTCAAATTTGCCTAGAGATTTCACTTATTTTCAGAAACATTACTTATCTGTAACATTTTCACTGAAAATAAGAAAGCTGGTATATAAGACAATATGTGAGTAATACAATTCCTTAGAGAAACAGGGTTTCATACATGGAGATATCAACAAAAAGGAGAATGAGACATTATTATTAAAAAGAACAGGGAGAAAAAAAAAGAACTCACCTTTGGTTTTCTACTACAAGTGTCTGAAGTTTTATTTTTACAGCCCTTCCACTAGTGCTTACAGAACTATTTATAGAACAAAAATAATTAAATGTCTGCATTCTTGCAGGTTTAAGGGTGCAACAGTTAGAGATACAATGTAAGTCAGTAGAAATTGAGCATCTCACTATTCAGTGAAAACTAGTAGTGCATTCTCCTATGCATTTCTGAAAGCCACATCTACAACTGTGCGCTAATAACTTTATTTGCTCTATTTGATTTCTAATATAAAGGATTTTTATCCTTTGTATTGCTTCTTAACTCTGTTTCAACAATGTTTCTATTAGCAGTTATTACCACTCCATGTAATTCATATAGTAATATTTTCACTCCCTAACAGGATAAATGGTGCCATGCAGGGGAGAAAGAGGACATGATGAAGCCTTATGAAGAAGGAATGGTTACATAAACTCTATGTTGCTCACTCCACAGATACACTTCCTTTCTGACAAAAGGCATTAAAAAATAAAAGTTCAAACCAAGGAATTTCTGAACAAAAAATAATAAAAAGGTCAATTTTGTAGAAAATTTAAAACAAAAAAATAAAACCCCAAAAATGTGGAACTGCCAGGAAGAATTACATACATGGGACTATAAAGTGTCTTTTAAAGTTTTCTTATAAAAAAAATAGTGTAAGATTCCTTTCAGTTACATCAGCTCAAAAAGAATCAATTAAACTGTAATATCTGTAATTTCAATTCCCCCAATTACAGTATGAAAAGACATTTATAATACTTCAAATGTAGTGAAGCTGTAGAAAATTTGTATTGATTTAGCACTAAATAACAGCTTTTACATCATCATAAAGTCTTCTGTTCTACACCAGGCTACACTCATGTTCTACAGTCATGAACACTCTAGTTTATGAATGCAGAAATGACAAATAATAACTATTGGGTTCAGATGGAATTTTCTATGTCTGTATATACACACTCAGAAAGATTCACCTACTTGTACTCACTGAGAGAAGCAGAGCTGGGAGTGGCCCATAATCCTTGGATGGAGAAGGATGTATGGGACAGGGTAGGACTGGGAGAAGCATTTTGGAAGTTGTAAGACTTCAGAGTATCTTTTGTCTGTCAGGTTCGTAGTTTACAGGATCCTCCTTTCAACACTTTTTAAAGATGAATACAATGTTTCCTCTTTTCCAATCACCTGGGACTTCACCTGATACCCATGACTTTTCAAATATCATTGAGAGTGGCTTGGCAACTACATCAGTCAATTTCTTCTGAACTCTGGGATACATCTCATCATATCCCATAAGCTTTTGTACATTCAGATCCTTCAGGTGATCATAAACCTGAATTATATTTACAGTGGGAGGGACTTTGCTCCCCCAGTTCCTATCCTGCAGTCTATCCACTCAAGAAGTGTGGGAAAAGAGGTTGCTACTGAAGACAGAAGTAAAACTTCTGTTGAGTATCTCAGTCTCCTCTTCATCCATAGTTACCAGTGTACCAACATTTTTCATTGAAAGGGTACACCTTCTTTGACCTTCAGTTCCCAACGAATGGGAAAGTGAATCTGCAATTCTCGCAGTGACCAACAGCACTGCATAATGCAGAGCATAATAGCTCTTCGTAAATCAGGCATATCTGAGTTTACATTTAAAAGTTGAACATTTCAGTAACTTTTATTCTTGGAATACAGCACTCTTCTAAAGATTAACTTCCTCAAAATGCATCAAAGCACTTCTAAATTAAAACACAGATTTAGTTTCATGAGTGTGTATTTAACCCTCAGCAATAAGGTTTTCTGTCAGTATGGCCAGCATTCTCTCTATTATATTTTATAAAATCTGTTCGAAAGTTAATGACGCAGATGAATTCCATTTGTCTATCCTGTCTGATTTCAGTTATTTATCACCTGATGATTCTGGCAACTGTAATAAAATATTTAGGAAAGAATCAGTCCAACAGAGACCCTAAATGAATTTGAACTTTCTTAGCCCATACAGAAGAAGAAATAGGAATAGCCTTTCTTTGACAGTTGAAAAATGTATTTATTAAATCGGTGAATAAAGTTGAATTGACAGTATCTAGGCATTGGAAAGCTGCTGTAAGGGCTCCCTGAAGCCTTCTTTGGTGAACAACCCCAGTTCTCTCAGTCTGTCTTCATAAGAGACAGTTCCAGCTGTCTGATCATCTTCATCACCCTTCTCTGGACTTGTTCCAATAGGTCCATTTCCTTCTTGTGTTGGGGGACCCAGAGTTGGATACAGTACTCCAAGTGGGGTCTCATGAGATTAGAATAGAGCGGCAAAATCATTTCCCTTGACCTACTGGCCATACTTCTTTTGATGCATCCCAAGACACATTGCCAACTTATGTTCATCCGCCAACACCCCTAGTCCTTCTCCTTAGAGTTGCTCTCCATTCTCTGCACAGACTCATTTTTGTGCTTGGGATTGTCCTGACCCTGATGCAACACAGGTCAACCACACCACACAGCCTGGTGTCATCAGTGAACTTACTGAGCGTGCACTCAAACCCACTGTCCAGGTCACTGGCAAAGATGGTAAACAGTGCTATTCCCAGTACTGAACTGTGAGGAATGCCACCTTGTCACTGTCTTCAGTNCTGTGAGGAATGCCACCTTGTCACTGTCTTCAGTTGGGCATTCAACCATTGACCACAACACGTCAAGTGCAACCATCCAGACAATTCCTTATCCACCTAGTGGTCCATCAATCAAATCCATGTCTTTCCACCTTAGAGGCAAGGATGTTGTGCAGGCCAGTATGAGGTGCTTTGCACAACTCCAGGTAGA
>VWZF01003080.1:0-70622 GCA_013396755.1 Sclerurus mexicanus
TTGTGCCGGCTGCCCTGTGGGCAAAGGAAGGGCTTCCCCGTCGCCGAACTGGGCTGGGAAAATCCGGAGGGTGTTTCGTTGTTTGCAAACTTAATTGTTAGCTTTAAGTCCTTTTGCAGCGGTACGTCATGTCGTGTGTTTCATTTGTATTTGCTTGTTTAAGGTGTTGCTGAGAGAGTAAGTGCATCAGATACTGCCTTAGTTGTATCTGTTTTTCATGGTAATGGATTGTGCTGTGTACCTGCTGTCCTTGGTAGAAAGTGCTGTGCTAGATTGAAGTCGTCATACTTAGGTAAATAAAGGCAGTTCCAAACACCCAGGCAGCAGGGATGTAAGGTGTCTTAGAGCTGCTCTTCCTTCCTGGCCACTGGAAGATTGTATCCCACATGTACGGAAAAGAGACCATAACCTTTACCGGCGGGGTGGGAACGTGCAAGGCCATGTGGATTTCACACCACTTAAATATTTGTAAAAAAAGTCAGAGTATCGATTGTAGCTTTGGCTGTGACTTGTTTTTTTATTGTTTGTTTGTTTTTTCTTAATAAGGGTAGAGGAGATATTGAAATCTTTCTTTGAACGTTCATTTATTATTCATAATAAATAGACTTTTATATTTGCAGTTCTAATTTCTGGCTTAATGTGTTCACTTTTCACCAGGTAAGTTAAAATTGGCAGAAATAAACAAGGAAAAATATTCCCTGCTCAAGGGAATTTTCACGTGAAGATAAAGTTGGCAGGAGGGCCTCTGTAATTTTCTGGATAGCAGAAGGATGTGCCGAAGTAAAGCACAGACTTTAGCAGGCTTGACTCTTGACTAGAGAAAGGTCTCTTTGGTATTCTTAAGCTAAAAATGTAGGCTAAGGCTTCCCTTTGAAGTCTGGGTTTGGAAAGGCCCACCTCTACCACATCTGATTTCTGCATTAGATTCCAAGGCAGATTTAGTCTCTTTCAGTGTGCAGAGCAGGGTTCTGGAGTAACTCTCTGTTAAAATAAAGAAAAATACTCCTATGTATGGCTGTATGTATTTCTTAAGAGATGTGCTATTTTTAGTTTTGAATACACACCTATGAATCCATCGTTCTGCAGGTTTCTTTTTTCTATTGCCCTGATAGCATTTCAGTCTAATCAGTATGCAATGGATGATGTTTTTGCTCTCTAAATTTAGCTGCTGATGTTCATATACTACTTGGTATTCTGTGTTGCTCTTTGTAGTGGGCATCCTGCATAGATAGATGGGTCACAATGGCTTTTGTCCTGGAAAATGCATCATCCCCATTGATGTATTAACAGTGAGCTTTTTAAAGGGGTGGAGTGTGTTAATCTAGCATGCTTTAAGACCAGTGGTGTCTTTAGATGTATTTATGTCTACTTGTTCTTTGTGTGTGCCTCACACCTTGGGGAGAGAAACCTCCAAGTGAATGTCATATTACTATAGTGTTTAATTAGTACTTTTTTTTTTCATATTTATGCAGAGAATGTGGGTGTTCTGTCAGAAGCAGGTTTGTAGTCCAGTGGGGTGTTTCAGTTTTAGGACACCAAGACACCAGGCTAAGGTGAACAAGTAGGTAATCCAGGATGTAGTAGGATTAGACCACAGGGTGAAATCTGGTCAATTAGTTTTCTGCTGAAAATCTCTTTAACTTCTAAGTGTGTTTTTTCATTACAGCATCTATTACTGTGACAGATGTGACTTTCCATAGATTTTTGGCAAGTGGCTTATTATTTCCTCTGGAAGTCATCAGCTCTTTCTTACCCTCCTTGTTCATATTTTAGCATCTTAAGCCAGTTTAATTTCACTGGCTGAGAAACAAACAATAGCCATCATAACGAGATTGTGTATATTATTGAAAAAGTCACTGGGTTGTAAACATTGGCAACAGCTTTTCTAAGTATTTGCAGTTTTAAGAAATAATGGCTGTTTTAATGAAATTATGAATAAATGTTTCAACATAGAAAGAAAGATGACTTATGAAATGCTGTTACTTCCCCTCTTCTTTCTAATGGCAGATTTTCATAGGGGACTTACTATGAACTGCAAATAAAAATTTCTTTTAAAATATGGATCCCCCCCTTAGTGATTGGGATGATTCTTAGTGTCACATGCGTGTGTGTTTTCAGCTCTTCCATATCATGCTCTTGCGAGTTCTGTGCTGTATGTACATCCTCACTGCATCTCAGTCTGCCAGGGTTCAGTCACAAGACAAAAATAAGACACAATGGAAAATAATTAATGCAGGATGTGAAATTGTGTAAGATAAAATTTTATGAGTCTCATTACCGTCTCTATTACTGTGGCATTGTGCTCTTGTTTTTTCTGTTGTTAAATGATACAAAAGTAAATTAGTAAAGCTGAGGAATTAGAGTATGAAATGGGACAGATGAATATAGGTAGGGAGAACTCTCTTGTGAGCTTACTTTCATTTTAGTTTCACACTGATGCAAGTTAGTTTCCAAAGAGAATCTTAAGCTTCCAACTTGTCATCTCCTTTTTTATAAGGAGTAAGAGATAAGAGCCTAAAAAGCATTGATTTTATTTGATGCAGGCAGGTGAAGCAATCTTGCATAATCTCCTTTCTCAAGACTTCTTGCAAGCCTTTTTTTCAAGCACCACAGTATTGCTAAGATTCAAGGCTTACAGTTTAGGTGCTGTAATTTAGGGTCACAAAATTATCTAAGTTCTTGATGACACTAGGAAAAGTAGATGTGGATTTATGACTCCATTTATGCTGGTCCAATGCCATGTGTGTGCTTTACATAGGAAAAGTTGTTTTCTGATTCCTAACTTAGCTGAATTATAAATTGATTCCTGAATATCCTAAGACCATATTTAAACCACAGGAAATTCCTTTTTCTGCAAGAAAATGCTTTTGAACCTTGCCTTTCAGGGCATAAAAGTGTGTGTGTCTTCCCCACCTGCAGAGGCGGTGGGAGACTTGACTATGGTTTTGGACACAGCATGACATCACACTCATTCAAAGAATGTGCTTGTGCTTTGAGCAAGAAATTTAATTTAGTGCTTTATTTGATTAACAGGCATCTATAGCCTGGTGTGTTACTTGTAGTAAAGAAGACCTTTTACCATCTCTTTTTGAGAGAGTATTTATAAAACATTCTTTTGGCTTTAGTTCACTTACTGAGGTGGAAGAAAAAGCAGGGTGGATTAAATTCAGTGCACTATGTTTGGTAGTCACTGGGTATAAGTATGCAATAGAATTGCTTTTCTTGGTTTTGTTATGGTTTTAAGAGTGTAATAGCAACAAGAAATGCAGTTACTTGTGGTATTTGTGGTGTTACCTCTGTGGTAAAGAGTGGTATTTTGCTTCCTGCTTGTGTTTGTTAACATTTAAAGCCTGGTTTTGTAGTCTCCCAGACTTACCAGTGCTTCAGGTAAAACTAGTTCAAAGCACTTTGTGAGAGTTCCTAGATGGAGGAAGTCAAATTACTAGCAGGATATGTTCACATTAAGGTACTCAGGTTTCTAATGCTTTGTTTTTCTCCCAGTAGTAATTTTTTTGGTTTGAATCATCTGCCAAAAGAAAGATTGCTTTCAGTGAGGAGCGCTCTGCCTTGTGGCACATACACATAAGAAGGAAGACAGCTTTCTTCAGTTACGTGGAAAATATTGAGTGTGTATCTCAACTTTTTACTCTTAAAGTTACAAATGAGCCAGATTCTTTTGTCAAAGCATAAGATTCAGGATGGAATTATGGCAGTAGTACTCTTGATATCCAAGGACTGGACTTTATATACAAAGGAATCTTTTACACTTCATTGCTCCTAAGCTGCTTTTTAAAACTTGTTTAGATTTTAGTTTAGACCACATCTTCTCAAATAATTTAACTTGTCTGACCACTAAAAGAACTCTCCACAAAAAATACTTGTGGAGCTGCGTAGGGATCATTGTGGAACAGATTTGACTTCAAACTACCTTGGCTTGTCCTTCCACCTGGTTGCTATTTACCGTGAATGGGTTGTTGTGTTGCCATACTAGAAGGGACTGCGCAAGCATGAGAATACGCAGTTGGAAGGCTGAAGGAAGGTGGAGAGCATAAAACATCTGCCCTCACACTAGTCAGTCTCTGAATAGTCTTGAAAAGTATTTCTGATTCTCTTTTGATAACTACCAAAACAGCAGTGCTTGGTTGTTATTTAGAAATACTAATAAATGTAAAAAAATTTTTTTTTGCTTGTCTTGTAATGTACAAGTTTCTTGAATAGCTCTAGGTTACCTGATTTTAATAAAAGAAGAGCTTAGAGGGTAAGAGAGAAAACAGTACCGGTTTTTAATTAGTTTTTGTTATAAGGGTCCATTTGGCTTTAAGGCTGCGTCCACCCTATCCCAGCAAGCTGTGTAGACAAAGTAAAATCAAGATTTTAGTGTACTTCCCTCCTCTCCAGACCCTGTTTGAACAGTTGTCTTGCTATGTGGAGGAGGTCAGCCCAGTACAGCACATGTATGCGCCCAATATGTTTGAACACATTGCCCTAAAGTTTGTTAGGTTATTTTCTTTCTCATCGGCTTTTTTCCCTCTTGAAAATTGTGCTACTGATGTGGGAACATGTGCTTCTTTTTCTCAAATGACCTTCTCCGCCCTCCTCACCCCCCCGAAATAGAAATCTTTGATGGTCACTGCTTTGTATTCACAGAAGTAATTTTTTTGACCTCAAAGGTTTTCAGTGAAGGAGGCAGGCATCTGTTTTCAGACTCCTTAAAAGTCCAGGGGGTGCCTACGGTAAGTTAAAAACCACTGTCCTTGAAGAATGCACTTAAAAGAAAGAGGCTGGAAAAGATTAACCAAGGGGTTTAATTTGCAGCAGTTGTTTTGAGCTGATCTTTCCTGGAGTGCAAGTGTCTTGTTAACCTAATGCAGTTTCACTGTGGCTGCTTCAGGGCAGGGTGGGTGGCTGGGTCTTGAATGGGAGCTCCTTCTCTCTCCTTATTTAGCTGGGTGTTCTTGGTTGAAGTGGCTCATGAAGCTGGCTCACAGCACAATGCAACGCTGGGAAGCAGTGGGAGCATGAGGCTGGGGAAAGTAAACAGACTGAGGCAGTCTGGTGTTTCCCACAGTTAAATGAAGCCGCACCTTTAGTCTCTGTTACCGATTGCCACACAGGCATCTGACTGCATATGGAGGGGCAGTTTTGTTATCTGGGTAGGAGGATCTAACTTCAGGCCACTGTCAAGAAGTATTGCTCACCAGGCCTGCTATTCTGCATTGAGTGAGATAGCTGATGCAAAAAAACCCAAATTCCATTGATAGAGTTGCTTTTTGCCAACTTACTGCCCTACAATAGGTCACTTTGCAAATTTGGCAGTGTGAGCAGAAGGGGCACATGACAGTGAACAGATCCACCTGGTTTCTGTGCTCTTGTACCCTTTGTAGTCTGCAGGTCTGTCTTGTGCCATTTACAACTGCATACTGTGGTACTGCTCTGTATTATGAGTAACTGAAATTATAAAAGTAGCCCACTTCATACTTTTATTTTCTGGGTTTTTTTTTTAACCCAGATGGCTTTCATGAGGCAATTTTTAATGTGGTCCTACACAGGCTGCCATCTGCAGAACAGAACATCAGATGAGAACAGGAAGAACTGATCTGTGAAAGGTGGGCAGGAACTTCTGCAGCCAGCTTCTTTGTTGGCAGTCAAGAAACTACATCTTCACCATATAGCGTTTATTCCTGACAAACTTCTCCATGTAGACAAACTTATGGTATTTAAACCGTACTAAATGTGCTGACATTTACAGCACTGTGAGTAGGAGTGCTGTGGTGGAAAATTATTCGAAGGTGAAGGGAAGGGCTAGCATAGCCTTTGCTGGGTAAAAAACGACAAGATCTGCAACAGCAGAAGGAAGCTGAAATCATATGACTCTGCAGGCTCTGGGAAAAAAGCTGTTTTCAGTATTAAGAGAATGGTTATTTCAGCTCTGTCATCTATACTTTGCTTTCTTCAATTTTTTTTAAACTTATGCTTTTGTCATTTTCCTTGGCAATCTCTCTTTATCTTGCCAACCATGAACGTATGCTGTAGGCATACATGCTTCTAATAGGGTTATTTGCAACTACATTTGCTTCTCAAATTGCTTATTTCTGACCCAAAGCAAAGAAGGCAGAGAGAGAGATTTTGGGCTTGTCTCTGTTGCTTTAGTTTGCCTGGTTTTCCTGCCTCATTTCAGTCTGAGGTAGCTTTGTGGATTGCTGTATAATTGCTAGAATTGCTGTCGGTCCCAGTAGCCCTAGGGTTTGCAGTACTTGACCAGAACTGTTTGAGGGTTGCTGTGGTGTCCTAATTTAGATGAAATGTTAGAAGGGTCGAAATGCATTTTGTTTTTCTTTCTTTCTTCCTCTTCTGTGCAAAAAATGTGGTAATTACTCTGAATTCTTTCTTAGTTTGGTGGCAGTGAGTCAGATTCTTAGCTGGTACATTTGGCAAAGCTCTCTTGTCTAAGTGCAGCAGTGCTGTTGTGCTTTGGCTGGGGTTGTGTTTCCTTGCTTCTCTTTGGGACATGGAGCCCTGCTTACTGTTTGAGTTGTTTGACCCTGTCCTTTGCTGCTATATGATTTTAGAAAGTTTTAATTTTAGATGTGATGGAAGCAGAACTGATCTTTCTTTAAACAGAGCATTTAGAAATAATTTTCCTGCTTTCTTCATGCACTGAAGTATTGAAGAACTGGGTGTTGTGTAGACATGTATCTGATAGTCTCTGCAATCCATGTACTGAGGGACTGTGCAAAATGATGTCAAAGTAGGTGTTTGAAAATGTCCACAGTTTCATCCATACTTTTAGTAGTTACTCAAGTATGTGTGGTCACCTGAAGCATTTTATAGAAGAGCTGAGAAAGAGTTCTGAAACTAGGGAAACTGAGGCTGAAGCAAATAGAAATTTGTAAATATCAGTACTACAAAACTCGTAGTATTACTGATGTAGATGCTCCTGCCATTTTGTGAGCATTGGCCCACATCCCCTCAGCAAGGAAGGCAGTAATGTCATGGGAGGTCTTTGTGTCTGAGGAGGAAAGGCAAATGCTTTGTCCCTTGGAATGAGGAGGACTAAGGGAGCATAGAGACCAGTGTTTTTTCTGCAAGGGTGCTTGCCAAACTCAGGTCGTTGAGCCGTGGATGTAATGCCACTTGAACAGTGGACTTGTACAGCTCTTTGAAAGGAAAACTGCAGATCTTAGTAATAGTGTAAGACATGAGGAAGGCTTGGTCACTCTTTTTATATGCTAAAAATGATGATTGGCATATTGCTTTTGCCTGGAAAAAGTCTGTGTTGTTGCAAACTGTATTTTTGAGAGGCTTGGCTTCCTTGAAACAAGCTGTTTGAGGAAAGAGTGCTACAGAGTTAACATGCTTGTTTTAACCACACACAGCTGTGAAGCAGGTTTTGAGCCCAGCATGACTGAACATTGGACTGTTTTTCCTTGACAAGTTTGCCACTGTTAGTGTACTTTAGAGAATTATTTTGTTTGAAATTTGTACATGCTGTGTCTTTTTGAAAAAAAGTTCTGTAGAAGCATCATAAGGTAAAACACTGCTTAGAGTATTGTGCCTTTGCTGTATTGTTTTCCTTCTTGTTCTCCTATTTTTGTCTCTCCGAAAGTCTATCATTATGGAAAGGCATAGTTAAAACTTGGCTCAGCCCCTTCTATCCCGCAAGACAGAATTGTTCTTAAGGCAAACTGATTTAATTGTATTCCAACTGCTTCCTTTTTGTATTGTTTGTTTCTATTAGGTAAATCGTCCCTGTGGGGATAGTATCTTCCATACCTTGTATGGTCCAAAGCATTATATTTCAATCTGATTCTGTTAGCATTATATTGTGCTAGGGCAGAAAGACAGTGGTGTGCATTGGGTTTGGGTTTTTTTTGTAACATAACCAAAGTTTTCTTGAAAGTTATTTTGGTCTTGGATATCCAGTAACTCTTCCTGTCCATGCTCTGAATGTGGCCACGTTAGAAGAACAAATTGATGCTGAGTGGGGATGGCAGCCGTGTCCTGGAGCTGTACTGTAAAAGCGTCTGGGAATAATCATGTAGTAATGCTGCTGCTGAGCTTATGGGAGGTTTTGGGGGTAGGAGGCTCTTTTTCTGAACAAACTTCTTTTTTCCTTGATCAGTATCAATGGCTTTGAACCACAGGGGATGGTTCCAGGAATTGTCCTGCAACAATCATGCTGTGCAAAACTGCTTTTAAATTTGCATTGCAACTGCAGAGCTCTAAACTGAGGGATCAAAACTGAAGCCGTCTTTTGAGTCCTTTCTATTTTTTCTCTTAAATGGCTACATGTCCCTCTTGGTTATCAATCTCTTCTATGAGAAAACGTCCTTCATGTTTGACTGAAGAAGTTGCAGGAGCCTCTCCAGTTCCCTTGTCACACTGAGGGGAGCCTTGCTTTGCACAGGCAGGCTACTGCTGTAAAATGAAGTCATCCCTTACAGCCCTGTCTCCCTATGCTCTGTCCCCAAGCTGGTCTCTTTTATAAAACGGTTTGGAAAACCTTGCTCTGTCTTGCATGGCCCTGTTTCCAAAGGGAGTTGTCGGTGAGTGGGGCAGGGCCTCGGCCCTTATCTCTGTGGTCAGAGCTGCCTGCCTGCTAGGTGGCAGCGAGGGCAGCACTTTTCCAATGAGACTTTCCTGTGCTGAGGGAGGCCCTTGTGTTTTTGTTTCAACAGCTTCCTATTGTTTGAAACGGTAGGTTGTCCCCTCCCACGCTATTCTAGCTCTTTCCTCCCCCCTTAAATAATTTTTCCGTGCAAGTATTACTCAGAGCAGTTACTCCAGCCGTGAGTCCTCTGAGACTTTTCCAAAATCGCTCTGATATCCACCTTTTGTTGCAATCCCAGTGTGGAGTTCACACAATAAACAGAAAGTGGCTTCTGAAGGTAGGGCTTTTTAATTTTTCAATCTTTTCTTTTCATTCAGTGTCACCACTGCTGTGACATGACTTTATTGAATCCAAGTTGTCATAGGAATTCTCTCCTAAGTATGGTACTGAAAGGTAGAAAATTCTGCTTTTCAGTGTAACTTGCCTTTGTTTCTAAGATGCAAAGAAAAAGTATTGCTTCAGTTTGTCAGTGGTTTTCATTTCAGTGTTCCACTCCTGCTGTCTAATGGTGTTTCATATGTATATGTTTTATTAATGATGTTCTACCTCTATGAAAGACACTTTCTAAGCCATAAGCTCCCTCTGGTCCAACATACCATGGCATCTTCTTTCTAATGGTATCCATGATAAATTTGAAGGTAAAGCCAGTCAGAATCTCTTCTCACCTTAAGGATTGTCACAGCTGGAAGGGATGATGGCAGTTCATTTCCAATCCCCTTTACTTTGCAGTATAAGTATTACCTAGTCAGAAGTTCTCCAGACTCCTTTTTGCTGAGTTAGATGTCATTTTCCTTCCCTCTACTCGATGATTCCTGTGTTAGAAAGTTGATAATGAAATGAAGTACTAAATATAGGTAAAATTTTTTCCATTATTTTAATTAGTTGATTTATAAAAGTCACCTTGATTTAGCTGGTTTCCTGATCCACTGCCTTTTGTAAAGTATCCTGTTTTCAAAATTAGTAACTATTTTGTGATTGTTGGAAGTCTGTTGCTATATTCCATACTTCTCACTACTTCAGCTTAGAAAGAAGTACCTCTTTGTTTAGATCTGTAGATTTGAAAAAAAAAAATCCCTCACACTATTTTGATACATTTGATGACACTAAGCAGAGGTTTTAATTCCACAAAATGATAAATCCGGTTCTAGAGTTTGTCATAAGAGGAGGTGAAGGGAGAATAATCCATTTATCAGTTCCAGTACTCATCACTCAATATAATAAACATTCTGCCTGTTCAAATGCATTCCAGATTTTTTTAAAGGAATAATTTCTCAGGCAGCCTAGAATAGACCAGGATTACAAAGATACTGATCATAGTCTGCAGAGGCAGAGTTGATCTGATCTGTATCTGGAAGTCCCACTTTCCTTGCCCTAACTTGTTGGTAAGTTGATTGAGGTCACTAGCCCAGTAGGAAATAAAGCAGCTCCCTCTCCTCCCCTCTTCCTATCCCTCCAAAAGTGCTAATTTTGTGGGCTGAATTTGCTTCTGAGAGCCTAAGTGTGACCTGCTTGCCCCAGAGCACTGGGGTGAGAAGTGCCCTCTTCACTGCATTGGGGTGAGATTTTGGCTTCATTTGGTTATTTATTAAGGTTACTCTCAGATGTTACATGTCTGAGATGGTATGTCTTTCTAGTACATTTGAACTTTGTGGGAGTTAGAGCAGCCTCAGGCTTGCTTTTTTAATTTTTTTCTAAATTTTATTTTATTTTTTAAAATGGCAGAAACCTGTTGGGTTTTTTTGACAGAGCAGTGTTGCAGTGGACATACAGGAGTTTGTGTTTTCTGAAGTTGTTAGTTTATAATGTAGTTATGCCTATAGGTTACAACAGTGGTCTCAGAGTTTTAGGTGTCTTATAAACCCACGCAGGATGATTCCAGGTTAAAGAGTTTTCCATTTAAGGCCAGAGAAACATGACAAACAGCATGAGGAGCGAAGGAAGCAGACTGTGGTGGCTGTCAGGATGAACAATGGTTTTGGCACACGTGCTGCTTTGCTGCTGAGCTTCTCCGTGCTTGGCAGGAAAGGAGTGATTTGGAGGATAACCAGATAGTTTTGTAGATGTTTTTGGTATGTTTCCATCATCTTTGAGGGAGAAAAAACAGAAGCATTTGCTTTATAAAGTAACTAATGGCTGTTGGAGGCTGGCACCATCAGCATTTGGGGCAGCATTTAATAATGCACTTACAAATGGGAAAGTCAATATTATGCTAGACTCAAGGACCCTTAGAAGGGAGACTGACATACCATAGGAAGGGGGAATAATAGGATATAGTCAAAGCAGTGTGTTAGTGAAATTTATGCTCAGACTGCCCTTCTGAATAGATTAAAAATAATCAAAAAACAAAATGAAGTGAGCTGGAACAAAGGCATTTGGAAGAAGGTTTTGCAGTACGGCAGTTTTTGACTCCACCATGAGCCAACTGATGTCAATCAGTTGCTGTTCTCCTAGGAGTTGTCACAGATGTAAGATGTGGGACCAGATGTCACAGCCCTGTCACTTCATCCATTTTCCAGTTGCATCTTTTCAGGTTCTGATGTTTTGAATCATAATGATAGTCTTTTTAACCCATGTGGAATTCCATGCATGTTAATATAAATTTTCTCTGAAGCTTCTTGTGTACTTGATTTCACAAGAGGATGTGCATTACCATTGCTGCCCTAAATTGTTGAGTACCTGGGTCACTGGAGTATATTGAAATCGGAGAATTTAGGTTAACTGGGAAAAAATGAGAATGCTAAAAAGTCAGCAAAACTTCCTTCTAGTATAGCAAAGAAAATAGATCTAACACCACACTTTTTAGCTCAAGGTCAGAGTAGTTCAGCTTCAAATGGAGTGACTTCAGTTCCGATTGACCAGAAATGTGAGATTTTTCCAGATCAGCCACTTAGTTGCATGTGTGCATGCACACACATGTGATTTATTTTGTTTTCTTAATCACAGAGGAAGCATGCACAGACTCTTAATCTGGATAAAATATTCTTATTTTTTCCTGTTTCCCTTACAGGTGTGTGTATAAGGAAGTGTGACTTGTAATGCTTGTTAAGCAATGGATGATAATAATATTTATTGTAACAGTGTGTCTCAATGCTTTCTTCTAGCATTGAAGGAAAATTTTGTAAATTATTTCTCAACAAAGCATTTATCATGGTGTAATGACATGACTGAAAGTGCCATGGTGGTGTGGTAACCTGTCTTGATAAGGATAGCTGTCTCAGATGTTGCTTTTCCAGATGTCAGGTCCTTGAAGCCTGATTGTTCTGAGGGAGAGGACTTTAAACAGGACAGTGTTTGCTTTTGTTTTTTTTATTGCCTTGCTAGTGTTGTGGATCTGCGTTTCTTTCTGCACCAATGTCTTACCAGAAATCTTGTGCCATGTCTAAGACCGGCCATACCCTGCAGTCCCTGAGCCCCCATCCTTGAACACTCTTGGTATCTCTCCAGGAGGGATGGGGCTGTACTCCTGTCCCCAAGGGTGCTACCTGGCACAGTCACGCTCTTAAGAATCACACATGTAATTAGAAGCCAGAAACCAAATGCTTATGTAAACAGTACCATCCTGAGACCCAGATACTTTCGCATTCTGTGCTGCGTGTGTTGGAGCAGAAGAACCCCTAGAGCTGCAGTAGTCTCTTGCCGGAGACCTTTGCCCAAAGCTGCTCTGTGTGTCAACCCTATTCCCTGAGGCACTTTGCTTAAGGGGTGACACACGTCATTGTAGGTTGGGTATTTTTTTTCCTCAGGGACAAAAAAAGATGAACTGCGTATACAGAATGTCATATACGAGTTTAGGATGTTTTGCTTTCTAAATTTTATGTGTTCAGTGCTGGACTGAGTCAGGATCTGTGTAATCCTTTGTGCTTAACCTTGCAGCACTCCTGGGAGTCACTGTTTAAAGGGTGTGTGGTTTCTGCCAGGCACATGTGTTTAGCTTCACAAGTGATTTTGGCCATCAGTGCAGGATCAGATTTGGGAGACTAACATTAGTAGCTGCTTGCTTTTCTGTAGAGTTCGGACCCACAGCAGCATTGAAACTATTGCTGAAGTTGAACTTAGTTGAACTAAGTTGAGCTCAGTTAGTAAGTTGAACTATTGCTGAAAGGAATTAAACAAAATCTCTGAAGGAAGCATCCTTTTATTTACAGGCTGAAATCATATTATGATGTTAAGCTAGACTGTAGTTTTCACTAGCTAGTCTTTTCTTGTTGAACTTAGTGGCTTTAACATTTGTTGTTGGCTGGGTAATTTGCAGTGTTGTCAGGCCAGGTTGCACTTTTGTATATGGGGGCATGTGTTCATATCCTTAAATTTGCTCCTTTTCAGTTTGTTTTAAAATAACAACAGCAGCAAGTTCTATTAAGGATGTTTTCCTTTCCACATGTACCAGCTGATTAAATGTATTATAACTTTCCTGGGCACTGTCATAATTCTGTTTTAATTTCATTGTTAACAGGCTTCTTCCAGTAGCAAAAAGCACTTGTGTGACTTACCTCTTTATGATCTTTTTCTGGCAATGAGCAACCTGAAATTTATGTGGAAGGACTCCTTCCAGGGTATATATCTCCTCTTGAGCACCTCCTGTTTTGTTTTTGCATTTTTTTTTTTTTTCCATAGGGAGCTTCTGGTGCCACTCAGTAGGGTCATTTCATCACCAGGCAGAGAAAAAATAAATCAAAGTTGTTGACATCATTCTTTTTCTTTCTCCAACATCCAACTGGTCTGTTCAGCTTGTATTATACTGCATTTGCACAGCTTCTGCTTCTGTGACCCATTAGGACAGAGCCTGCTTGTGTTTAACAAGAGTCTCTTTCATGCTTTGTGGATCTCTCCAGGCCACAGCAGGACACAAAATAATCCCTTTTGCATTTGGTAGTTTCACGGTACTTTTCTGGTGAAAATGAAATAACCTTTCTGAGTGAAAACAATAACATCATCTCCATAAGCCTGGTTTTAATAGAATGTAATTGTGTCATTGTTCTGCACTTTATAAAATGAACATTTTGTTTGGGGTTTTTTCCCCCAGCAGATTCCTTACAGATTTTAATACCTTAAAATCTTGGGAAGAGTTTTATAAGCTTTTTAATTCAGTGTGGAAGTAGTTTTCTATGGTAGTGTCTGGTGAGACTTAGAGAACCAGTCTCTTTGAATTGTAGTTTAGAAATTTGAGTTCAGACTTTGAATTCAGAGAGGCCAGAGTTTTGTGAAAATTCATGTGCAAATCTTATGGCTTCACCTTACTATTAGTTCTAACATAAAATGAAAGATCTGTATTTCCGAAAACTTGTTTACACAATCTGCTTGGCAAATGTGAAGCTTCCATCTGTGTATACTATGTGTATTCTCCAATATTTGAGTTTGTGAAATGTGTTTGAGTATACCATGTATGACAATCAAGGTATTTTTTGGCTTTTAGCCATCTGCTCAAACTTTCACATGGTGAAATGGGTTAAACTTGAAGACTTTTATTACAACTGCCTGATTAACAGAGATCGGGGTGGTTTTGTTCTCCAAAATATTTGTTCTAGTACATCTTTCAGAAGAGGTCTTATACCAGAAGAATTTAAGCGATTTGTCCATTTGTAAGGGGCTCCTCAAAGAAAGTAAAATGTCAGGTAATGCAGTTAGCCGCACATCCTGTTATACAGGGGCTCCTTTCCTGTGTTTGCAGGAATCATTACATGACCTTGCTTGTATTTGATGACAAGCTGTGAGCTCAGTACTGCTGTGCATTCAGTTGTCATTATCCTCTTCTTTAAAACACACAGGAAGGGCCCTCCAAAACGGCTGTGTACTTCATGAGATGGTGTGATGGAATGGTTCTGCAGCTGGGGGCAGGCACAATATGTCCATGGCCATTGCCTCACCCAGCAATGGACCAGTTGGCCAGGTCAGGTCTTGAGGAGCAAGAGCCAAAGGGAAGCCATGGCAGCATATTACAAACACTTTATTAGATAGTTTGAAACGTAAAATTTTGAGATTTGGTCATGTCTATTTGGTTACTATTTAGAAAAGGAAATGACCCAACTCATCAACTTGCAGAGAGAGTCTTTTCCTCTATAATTTCCCTAAATGCCTCAATCAGGTGTTTTCTTCTGCTGGTCTCCTAGTTGTATAGAAACCAAGAAATCAGGCTTAGAGTTCTGCTGCCCCTGCTTGTCTGTTCCTGGTTGTTGGTGAGGTGTATGCTGTCATGGTATGTTTCTCCCAACCTGTTTGTTTGGTTTACTCTTTCCATCTGCTATTAAGTGCTCCTGAATATTGTATGTTTTGATGCAGTAAGGTTTTTCTTGTGGTACGCACAAGTGTTTTTCCTGCTCAGGTTTGGAAGTCTTCTGTGGCTTTTGCAGCAAAATGCTTCCATATACGAAGCCAAATGAAGCAGAAGTTAGTTTCTCTGTTCTTATTAGTTATATTTATTCCTCTAAAACGAAGCAGTAATGATCTTAAATTCAACCTATGCGTGCTTGTGCACTCTTGTGATTCTGCTGAAATGTTATTTATAGCTATACAGCACAGATGATTGCTTAAAAAAAGAGGAATAATCAGCATGTTGTGGATGCTGGGTGCATGGTTTTATATTTTTATGTGAAGTATGAAACTATATAATGTTCTGCAGTGCAGCAGTACTCCTTCTGCTTGTCAGTTTTAGCAAAACAGGAAAAAAATTATGTAAGCATCTAGTACTGGGACCCCTCACAGGCACCATAAACTGCTGCTCACTCTTTATTTACTCTCTGTTTTTGTGTGTTCCTCTAAACTGGTTTAGTTTTGCACTTTGGTATGTTATTAGTCTGTTTGAGAATTGGAAGCCATCTTGATATGTGATAATGGTGTTACAAATAAAACAACAAAATACAGTGAATTAATAGTTTGAGAATAATCTAGAACTATCATTTTATTACCAAACACCATCCTGATCTAAGAGAAGAGAAGGAGGGAATAAATGCTTTTCTAGTACAAACAAATACATTGTCTAGCCCCAGCTGTTGGTCACGAGGGAGGTGGGAATTGTCTGCTCCCTCTTTGTGGAGGTTTTCACTAGGCACATGTTAAGTAAACTGATTTCTGCCCTGGGTGTCATCTTTCCCTTTGAGCCCTACCTAGACAGAACAGTGCATTGCAGTATTTGAGATTCTTAACACATCAATGGAAAGACCTCTTTTTCCACCCAAAATGTGTCCATCTGTTTGGTCAAAGTCTATTATTACTCTCAGTGTGTTGTTGGCATTGCTTAATCTGCATTGTTTCCTTGGTAATCAAAGTACTGAGGGTGCCGGACTTCTCCTGTTTGCTTGTTTTCCTGCAAAATCCATTTTTTGTTTACTCATCTGTACTGATCTTTGTATGTTAACACATTCAGTTGTTCTAAACTTAACTGAAATCAATATATAATAAATAGAGTTTAATGAAACAGTAGTCTGTGGTGCTGTAATGTGAACAGTGTATGATTTGGGAGTTGATTGCTACTAACTTCTGTTTTAAGGAAGGAAAGGGATGTGAAGATTGACAGGAAAACTCATAACAAGGTAGCAGTTACAGTTACAGAAGAAGAAGAATTCTTCTGTTCAGCAGTGAAAATCTGTAAGGTCAGGAAAAGAATGGCAGCAGGATTCTAGGTTTTAAAGAATTATCAGTCATTAAGCCATATGTTGTTGAATACTACTGACTACTTCTGAAAGCTTCTAGGAACTCTTAAGTCATTGTTGGACTGGAATTTACAAGCTCAAGTGGAAAACTCCTATTTTCTTTCATCGGTGGTATTATTGGAAGAGAGATAATTTTTTTGTTAATAAGGTGCCATAGGAAAAAGGGCCTTGAAACCTTTTTGCAATAGCTGATGGCTGTAAAATACAGAATTTTGCAGTCAAAATGTTTATATCTGGAGGCTGAATCAAGTACTGAATTCATATTGCAACTCCCCTTTGGAAGGCCAAAGTGAAGTTTGGAAAGGGAATAACTGGCAGCTGAGTGTTTTCTAGAATCAAACCAGAACCTTCCATTTCGCCATATGGTTGACAGCTGCCCTGTTCCTATTTGTCATGATTTTCTGTGTTATACAGGATTGATTGGTGATGTTTAACTGCTTTTGAGCACTTGCATAACATTGAAAGCTGCTGTGTTTTCCCATTTATCCAAACTCCACAAGTTTCATGTGGAGTGAGATGAAAAACTGGTTTCACCCCACCCTTCCTCCTTGTGAAATGTCCAGCACCAGGCCTAAAGGAAGGTAGAGTGTTTTTAAAATACAGACATGGGAAAATAAACTTAGATTTCACGTAGAAAGTAACACAAAAAGAGGATAAGCACTATGGAAAGCCAGGTGTATTATGGTGCAGCTTTTATTATCATGTACAGCAGTCTTAAAAGAGCTGAACAGCTGCGAAGGGGAGATCTGAAGGGAGTGGAAATTGTTTTGAAAGGGTTTGAATTTCCTTAAGGCTGGGCAGACTTTCTTAATTTTACGTATATTCCTTCCTTCTTCAACTATCAGAGAAAAGTTGCTGAGATAACACGGCTGTGTGACATAAAGGGGGGCTGCTCCTTCCAAAGATTTTTGGAAATAGGCTGTGGGTTTCTCTGCCTTCATTGCCTGTAACCTCCACAGCAAATCCATGTGCTGAAAGTACTGTGATGCATGAGATCAGTGGTTATTAATACCATGTTTGTGATATGAGTGGAAGTTTTATCTGGGGAGTAAAGTGTGTTTTGGCAATAAGCCCCACACAAAGTAAATAATGTGACATTTGCATCTCTAGTTCTGGCCTCCACTTTCTCATTGTTTGTCCTCTAACGGAAGCCCTTTATTACTCAACTATCCCACACTGTGCTTTTGTAAATTACAGTGTCTAAGAAGAGATGCTCTACTCCAGAAACTTCTAGATCATCTTGCAGGTTAAGCTATTGTTCATCAGAAAAGGCTACAATACTGGTTTTAGAGAAGTAGAGCTGTGTTTGGCCTTTTTATTTATTTTTTTAATTGTAATTGACCTTTGAATTGTTGTTGTGTTGTATTAGAGCTCTTTACTAGATGGGTGTTAATAACTGTTCTCATTATTTGAAAGCCAGCTGGATGCTCTGAGTCCTCTTAACTGCTTTATGAAACTCTGGACACAGCTACCCTACTGTCCCAATAGCTCTACAGGAGAAGTGACAATTCTGAACAAAAGTCTATTTGGTTGTAAGTTTTGCACAGAACAGGTTTGCACAGGTGTCTATCAACTCATGTCCTTCTTTCAGGAAGGGCCGCAGAAAAGACTTTGCAACCCTGGGGGAGAACCTGCAGTCAGGTGGGAAGATGTTCCTCTTGAGCTTGAGAGGTAGAAGGTAGAAATTTTCAGCCTACCACCATCACTGAAACTTCTGCAGTTCAAAGCCAATGCTTTCTGCTGGTTGAGGGTGTTTTTGGTTTTTTTTTGGGTTTTTTTTTATGTGAAAGATGCTCTTTAAATAGATTTGGCTGACTGTCAGGCTTAAAATCAAATGATTCAGATTAGGTAAGTGTTTGCAAGATTTCATTACACTGTTTTAAGAGGCAGTCTGCTAGAGTTTTATAAAACCCATGAGTGTTTTGGATGAGGCAGCTGGAGAACCTCAACACCGTTTATCTACTCCCTACTACCAGAAGAGCTGGTAGAATCTTGGGGATGAGGAGCTTCTTCTCAAAAATCACACAGATTCACACATTAAAGTGTTTGGTTTGTGTTTTGAAAGTTTCTTCAGAAATATAAGTAATAATCAGTAAATTCTAGACCTCTGCTTTTTTTCAGTAGTGTAATAAATAATTGATGGTTTCAGCCATATGTAGTGCTAAACGGGAGCATCTTCTTTCCTAAACAGATTGTCCTAATTCAGGCATGTACCTGGAATGGGGGTTCAAGCAGAAGCCTAAGATGTTTGGAGAGACATGAGACTGCAGTAAGAGGGGGTTGTTAGATTTCCCCCCTCCCTTTAAGATGAACAGTGATAGAGGGACCTTGCCAGAGAACAAAGGATGCAAGTTGAGATATTATGTTTCTATGTGATTGATTTAGCAAGGGAATATGGAGATGAACAGGGTTCTGAAGTCTTCTGTGTAACATCTTGTAGAGTGCTGTGCTGGCAAAGGACAGACTTTCCTCAGACCAGAAGTATGTGCTGAACCGTGGCCAGCTTTGCTTTGGGGTTGTGTTGCTGGAGTGATGTCCTGTGCCTCTGTCATCTGCTGAGCCTGTCTCTGTGACTGGGAGTCCTCACCGCTTCTTGAGGAAAGCGGCTACCAAACAGCATGAATTGATGGGAAGAGCTAGAACGTTTGGTTTACTTTTTTATTATATACTCTTTATATTTTTAAAATTTCATTTACTCCTTATTTGTATAACATTATTTAACATGAGCAGTTATATAATGTTGGTTTTTTAGATGTTGGCACAGTGTGAACCTGCCTCCAGAGATCTGGTTTTGTCCTAGCTGGGTGGTTACCAGCTTAAGTGTTTTCTGCTTGTTCGTAGCTTTGCAAGTGCTACATAGCCAAATGAGCAAACCAAACTTGCTCCTGTGAGCGATCATGACCAATATGTGGTAAGAAGTCAGTCCTGCTAAGCCTGTGTGGATGCAGTGCAGGTACTAAGCTTGCACAGTTACTGCAAGTGTTTGGGCCAGCTTGAAATAGTTTTGCTGCAACAGCCGATGAACTACAAAGCCTTTCATCTTGATTCTGGTTCCAGGACAACAAAAATGAACTAAGAAAACTTATTCACTTTGTCATGAGACAACTTGGCTCAAAAAGTACTTAAATGTTAGTTTTACAGCCCATTTTGAGGGCAGAATTTTGTTTTGAACTTGAAATCCAGTGAATAGGTGCTGCTCTCAGCTGTGCATTTTAGGCATGTTTTGGATTGCATTTTTCATTTTTTGTGGGTGCTGCAGAAGGAAGACAATGCTTGGCCCAGTGGCTTTTGTGAGACAGCACTGCCTGTCTCAACTCATTCCATGCAGTGTTCTGCTACATCTCTGTGGTGCACGCTTAGCCACTGCACATATTGCAAGTGGTGCTGGTTTACAGAGATCCCTAAATTGTTGCTTGAAACTGAATTAACTCACACAGTATGGTTGGCTCATGGTTCATTAAGGGATTGAGCAAAGAAAGGGGACCGAGGCTGAAATTGCTTTGAAATGAATCTTATGTAGGTTCAGCACTCAGGAATGTTGCACGACAGGCATGGTAATGGTCTGTGTCTGCAGGCTTGCAAGCACATCTAAAATTTTGCATGGCACAGTTGCAACCAAGAAGACTATTCATCTGTATGAAGATACTAGCCTGCCTTAGAGCAATGATGAGACTTCATTAATATTTGTAGAATGAATTTAACAGAAGTACAAACAAAATATTACTAGAAGGGAATGTGCTAGGCTGCTGTACTGCATTTGCAGATATTGAGAAAGTCCTTTCTGTGTTTTCACAGGAGATGAATTTATAATTGTAAGGAAGGTGAAAAATGTACCTTCACAGATACCTGAGGTATCTTGTAAGGTATTATTCTCTTAGTTAATTTTTATTGATGCACAAACTCTCCATATGTCTGTTTTGTTGTGATTTCATGCTGCAATTAATACTTGAGTACATTTGGATTAGAGTCATCTTGCTCATACCAGCCATAATAGGCAATTTCAGTTGTTACTATGTGTATTAAAAATGGGATCATCCTAAATTTCATTGGGAATATCCCTGGAAAATATTATGGGAGTTTCTGTAAGTATAGGTGGACTGTGGTTGTGAGAACTTAAAAAAAGTGTTTTGCCATGAATTTTGTAGTTTCCGTTTCTAGGGATTTCTTAAATAATGTTTTGGTGTGGGGTTTTTTTTAATTTATTTCTTGCAATGAGGGAAAAGTGAACTTGCAGTGGGAAGAGCAGTTCCTATTGAATAATTCTTCTGGCTTCTTCAGAAGCATCTATGTCTTTTGGAAGACATTGTATATCCCATGTACCTAGATTAAGTGGCATTTTAGAGATACACAGTTTCTGATGAAGAAAGTTTGGAGACTACTTTTGTTCTGGAGAGAGCTGTGGGCTGCTGAGTCAGGGATGACTCTTGTGCCTTTGTCTTTTTGGTCTTTCGCCTTCATGCAAAATCTCAGTTCTAGGGCAGACACAGTGCCAGCATGTATTCACAGAATCACAAATCCTTGTACGACTGCTGGAATGAATAAGAGATCTTAACAAAAATTAACACTACAGGATTGTAAAGGATATGTATGAAACCTGCCATGGGGTTCACTTGAATGTTGTGTTTTATTTTTTTGATCTAACTTCTTGTTAACCCTTCCAGCGTACTCCAAGTCCACTTGTTCTCTTATATGCTTTTCTCGTAATTCTCAGTTGTTTTCAGTATCCTTTTGTTTTTTTGGGTGGAGGAAGGTTTGGGGTTCTTTTTTTGCTTTGTCTCAGAAGATCCAGTGTATTGTGGGAGGTGAGGCAACACTGGTCTTGGCAGAACACTGCAAAACCAAGAGAGTAATTAAATGACGCAAGCCTTTGATTATTTTTCTCTCTCAAGCTTTCTGGCACGGCTGGGCATTCCGATTGCAAAAGGAGGATCAAGAGAAGAAATTTCTAAAGATCGCACGCGGAATTAGAAGAACTGTGTTGGAGACTTCCTGCTTCTTTACAGCTCTTCGCTCTCAAGTTCTGGAATTGCTTCTTTTTCCCCTGTGAGGATAATGTCTCTCTCATCACCCAAGATGTCACTGAAAGGGAGCTGCCAAGGTTGTGTTTTGGTTTTGGTTTCTTTGCACCCTTACTAATAGGATTTTTCCCATCTTCTGCAGGAGGATTATAGAAGGATTACAGAAGCTGGTTTTTTGGGGTGTGGGTGGTAGCTGTTGTTTTTCTTCTCTTGCTTCTGGGAACTCCTTGATTTGCCATTTGGTCACTGAAGTTACTGCCTGTTTGGAAGAGGGAGAAGCAGCATAACAGATGAACTTGCACGGCCATGGATTCCTTCCCTCTGAAAACATTGTGTGTGGCTGCTTGTAAAAGAGGTTTTTGCATACACAAGCGGCAAATGGAGAATAGCATCCCAGGCTGGATTTAAAAGAAGCGAACTGCTTGTGTCCTGGCAAAAGGATAAATACTGTTTAAACTATAGTTTAAAGAAGATTGGATGTTGTTCCAGTTTCAAATTTTTTGCAAAGAAGAGCCTGATCAAGTCAAATACTCTGCTAGCCTAAACCTGCATTTTCTACAGCTGAAACTGGAAGATGTCTTGGAAAAGAAATTATTTTTCTGTTGGTCGGGGGAATGTGCAGGGCATGTTTACTCCACGAAGTACCACCTCAATAGCACCCAGTAAAGGTCTCAGCAATGAACCAGGACAGAACAGTTGCTTCCTGAATAGCGCACTACAGGTAAGAGCATAGAACAAAGAATGTTTGTCTTTGCCCTCTGTCTCTTGCAGTATTTTCTTAGACTTGACTGTGGAACAAATATAGCCAAGGCTGAGTATGTAATTGTGGGCCTACATAGAATTAAATTACATTTGGAAATGCAGAGTAGTTGAGTTATATATATTCAGGTTTTCCTGGTGAAATCAATGGCATATATATAGCCATCATTTACTGTATTTGAATGTCTAGTTTGTGTAAACTTGTCGTATGCCAAACATATAGAAAATTTATTTTAAAATAATACAGTATTGCATAGCTTGCAGTATGTATGTGTATTCTGTAAAAGTAAATTTAACTTTTTTGTTGAACCAGTCAAGTTCAAGGTTTGATAATACCTATACAAGATCTTTTTTAGGTAGTTTGGTTTTCTTTCTAACTGCTGATTTGTAGCTTTGTTTAAATGACTGTTTACCTTTTGATTTAGATGAAAAACTTTTTTTAATGCCAAAATCAGTAGAGTGTTATTGCTGCTATATTGTCATCATTTAGATGTGTTGAATGTGTGATGGTTGAAATTCAGTCATTCTGGCAGCAGGGTTTAAAACCCCTTCTCCACATCAGTTTCCATCCCTTCATTTGGCTTCTATGCGCAGCACAGACTGTGTCACTGTGAGTTTGCTTTTCTGTTTCTTTTTCCTGTGGGCACTATCAGGTTATTGACTGACTTTAGGCTTTCAGATAGCCCCCAATGCAAATAATATAAGTATTTATACCTATGACCCTCAATAGGCTTAATATTTGAGGAAATACAAGACTAGGTACAAAGAAAGCTATAATAAGAAAAGCGGAGTTTCCAGTGATGTTCTGTATCAATTACCTTTATTAAGCTGTAAGGCGTAATCACTGATTGCCTCCTAAGACTGGGTCAGAACTAAGCAGATCCTAAAACCAGCTGTGTGCCGTACATGAAGATGAAAGCCTATGACTTGGCCTTTAGTCTCCTACTGAAACCCTTTTCTTCTAAAGCTCAAGAGAGATAGGATACCAAAAGTACTTTTAATCAAAGCTGAATTTAAAGAAAAGCAAGATGTTAATAATTTAATAAAATACATACTTCTGGGGCTTATCTTAATTTTTATAACACTCAGTATGAGATGCTCTTGAATGTTTGCTGCTCCTTATTCTCAAGAATTTCTCTAAACTTTCAAGATAAACTCTTAAGGGAATTACATAAAAAAATTGGGCTCATTCCTAAATCTATTTTTTTTTGTCTTTTTGTAAAGTCTGCAGTAGTTCTTCAGGAATGTTGTGTGTAATCAGATGTTTCCAAGGCTTATGTTGCCTCCCAGGCCCTTAATTGCAGGGAGAGTTTGAGTATAAACATAGCCATGGCAATCCTGAAGTTTTGGGAAACTTTATGGATTATATTTAAAAACACATTTATTGAATATTGCATATTATGGTTTAGGTAACACATTTTTCCAGTTGGAAACACTTTTTGAGATGAGCATGAATATTTTCAGAGTGCTAAGCTTTTTCTAGCCAGTTGCTCTGGACAAATTCATCAGAAATAAGAATTTTGGTTCCTGTGTTTGTGCTAACCCAGCATTTAGCCAGACGCACGTCAGCCTGGACCTTGCTGCTCTGTCCGGAACCTGGCAGGACATGATTTAGGTCAGCGCTTCTTTCAGTGCAAGTGTCTGCCTTTTGAAAGGCTGGTGGTTCTGAGGTTTACAAGAAAGTCCAGTTATTTTGAGTTGAAGCTCTAATAGCCAGGACTCACCACATTTGTGCATAAAGAGCTGACTGTGAAACACTTCAGGGATGGGTATTTCTGCTATTTTACAGATATGAATTGGAATAGTTTCCCAAGAGTGCACAGATTTAGTGGTAAAACTTAAGATTAAAGTGTGACCCTACGTGGTTCCCACCAAACCTGTCCTGAGAGAAAGGTATAATTGCCCAAACAGGTTAGGGTTAGAAATCTGCCAGTAATCATGGCCTGTAAGTGCACTTGCTAATGATATTATTGGGCATAATGGCTTTTACCATTTTACCATTTTTACTTGCAAGGAGTTGTTAATGTGTATGCTATTGGTGCTCCATTTTTCCAGCATTTGGTCTTTCTTCTCAGAACAAGAAAGCTGCCTAGGAGGTGGAGGAATGTGAGAGTTTCAGCCCCAGCCGTGGATGGGGTGTCCTTGGCAGCTCAGCCCAGCCTCAAGGTGCAGCTGCGCAGCAGCTAGTGCTGGTTGCCAGCATAGGGGAGCAGTCAAGGCAGGTGCTGTTTAAGCTGGCACTACCACATAGACAAAGAAGAGAGTTTTCGAATATAAAAGTACGTGGCAAGAAATGCAGAGGGAGGTCCTATTGTAAGTTAGACTATGTGAAAGTTACAGCTAAAGAAGAAAGTTGAAAATGTCAACTTGCAGTTAGACAAAAGGCATTCCTTTTTAAAGGTGATGTTCACTGATGACATTAGTGTACTTCTGGGATTATTTGGCATGTGCAGTTTTAATCAGAGGTTTATGCAGTATTTTATTATATATATTCATAAAATTGGCTGTGCACCTTTTTGTGTTTCAGGTTCTCTGGCACCTGGACATTTTTCGCCGCAGTTTCCGGCAAATCACAACGCACAAATGTATGGGAGATTCTTGCATCTTTTGTGCTCTTAAGGTAAAAGTTATAAATTGAAATCCATTTTTAAAAAGGTTCAGCAGAAATATTTATGATATTTGATTAATATATGTAATCAAACTTGCACGTGAAAACTTGGGAGAGCAAAGGTAAATCTGATAGCTACTGGTCCAAGACTCTTACAGTTCTGCCTTTAAAATATGTTCAAGCCAAAAAGCTGTGTAAATACTGTCGGTAATGTTTCAGATACAAAGGACTGGTTTGTCAATGGTGTTCAGGTCATTGTGAGCCTCTGTGTTGTTTGAAAGATTAGTTCAGGCAGTAAAATAAAAATACGCTTAATTTTTTCCAGTTTACCATTTGGTGTACAAATATAATGCTGGATACAGTTAGTATGCTCATCTGCATTTACCTGTCCCTTTAGAGCTACTTTTAACATGAGGATGGAGAAGGCCATTTAGCTTTAAGCATTTCTGTTCAAAACTGTTGATTATGTAAGACTAAAAGGCTGTTTTCTACTGTAAATATTGATGTCTGCATTAAATGGCTCCACTCTTTGTAGTCTCTGTTTTAAGAAACATCGATTTTGTTTGTGGATGCAGATGCAATAGCTGGCTGTCACAGAGGCTGCCTGGACAATAAGATCTGGATGCTAGCTCTGATTCTGAGTACTGCTATTTACTTGAGTCAGTTGTGCAATCCTGTGTCTCCATTTGTCTCTGCCAATTAATTTTTAGCACTTCTGGGGTTTTTGTGGCCTCCCTTGCGGCTTCAAACCCACTTGTGGGAAAAATGGACATGATGCAAACATGGTGAAAATGCCATCTTTAATCTTCCTGAGCAGTGAATTTGCTTTCTGAAATTGAGACTGAGACTTTTTCTTCAACCATATTTGGGTTGTAAAGTCCAACTAAGTGTATAAATTAATTTGGGGAGACTTTATTGTGTCATGAATTATGTGTGCAGTAAGAAAAGGACAGACAGTATATCTTACAAATACGACAAAATAGTGCAGGGTTTAAATTAAGATCATCTGACGTTCACGCGCAACGTTTATGGTATAATAACTGTCTTACTACTCTTAAGTGACTTTACGGTGCTCTGGTAGGGACAGGGTTGAAATGAGTTATCTAGTGAGTTTTTGGACTGTTGTTGAGGGGCTTTCCCTTCAAATGAACAACAGAGGAGACTAATAAGGCATGAAGTAAGTGGAGTTATATCCTTCCTGAGGGAAATTTGTCTCAAGGTATATCTGTTGAAGTGAGGAGACAGGATGATATTTACAGCATTATCATCAGAAGAAGATATAACAGTGGGCTAGGAGCAAGATAGCACATCCAAAGTGAGAAATACAGCTATTCAGACAATGAAAAGATGGAGTATTAAATATATCCCCTTCCTTATAGGGAAATGGCATATATAGTCGTGATCTGGTTTCAGTTCATTAAGTTCAGTGGAATAAATAATGTGAGTGTATTTCTTGGATCATGCCCCCTAGTACTGCCAAGTGATTGTTGGAGTTCTTTGTTAGCTGAGGTCAGAAAGAAAGGGATTTAGGAAATTACCAGCAGTGTAAGCTTTTGCTGTTCTGGAGTTTAACCTAACAGCAAGATATGTCAAGGAAATACCAGAGATCAGACAGGTTCTGCCATGAACAAAAGTAGAGTCTCAACTCTATATCAGACTCCTGGTTTTAATATAAAGATAATAGTTAAAAGTCTTTCTGTAAGAGAGTACTAATAAAGAGGGAGAGGGGTGTGAAAGAATATTACAAGAAACAGGGAGGATGAGCCTTTGTGTAACTGGTCTTGGAAGATGAACTGTGGACAAAGATGCATGTGTATTACCAGTATGAGAGGGCAGGCACTACAGTAAGGCTGGAAGATGTCAGGATCTCTGGAGTGTATGTATTAAAAGCAGACATTGGGCCAAAGAGTGTTTAGTTTTGTTGGTAAAATCCTTGCTTTTGATGTCTTGAAGTGTATGGTATGCTATTATAAACTTGGAAGTGACAGGTAGAGTGGCAGATTTCACAAATTGCATGCCTGAAGCCATATGCTTATTTTTTAAATTAAGCAGCCTTTGAGAACGTTGCTGCTCTCTCTTCTCACTCAGATTATCTGCAAGAATTTTTTTGTTCTTGTTTTTTTTTCTCTATCGTTAGTAATGCTATGCTTAGCCAGGAGGTGTTACAACCCTTAGTTTCCAAGAGAGCTATAATGTTGCACCAAATCCCCTACTACATTTGCACATTTTAGGAAACTTGCATCTTCTCGTGTGAAGAATTCCTGTAGCTCACAAAAACTGTAAAGAATGTGTAAACAGTTAAGGAATTATCCAGACAAGTATTTATGAATGTGGGCAGTAACCAATATTTGAAAAAGTAAACAAATTCCAACTGGATCAAAAAGTTAGCATTTTTGCTGTCTACAATCTGTTCTTCATGAGAGGTTGCACTGTTCTACCCAAACCCATTCCAGAACCTTTTTCTCTGGGTGATATTGTGACAAGCTTCCACCTTTTTTATCTTATGTAAAATGATGATGCATGTTTGAAAAGTCTCACCCCCATTTTTTGTTGTTATCAAGTCAAATATTATATAAAAGTGAGTAATAAAGTTTGTTACTTAACTCCAAGTGAAATTGGGGATTTGAACCTGCCCTCACCCCCCAAGAAAACCTCTGAACACCAGAAACATAGATTGACTTGCTTGCATGCAGCTGAAAAGGTAGCAGTATGCACAAGGGACAGCCCCAAACTATGGAGATGGTCATATTCATAAATCCTTAAGCAGGCAGCAGAAGTGGAGAAAAGGCTGTGTAAAGCTTGTTCTCTGCTGCCCTCTGGATCAGTGTTTTCAAATTGCTCTATTTTTTCCCTGCTGTATAAGTCTGTCTGTCTGGTACATGGTGTGTGTAAACTTGTGTAAGACATATGGGATAATGTGCTTAATGTGCACCTAATATGCAAGCATCACCAAGAGCGTGCCTTCTGTGCTCTTCCCCTGCCTTCTGTGCTCAGCTTTTCCCCTGCCCCAGCTCTCCTTTCTGCTCTGGAAGCCTGTAACTGTTGTCCTGCCAGGGTAATGCCAGCTTAGCCTCCAGGTCTTTGACATCTTCTTTCTCTTGAATCTTGCCTTAGGCTTTGCTAAGATGAGGGAGAAGATGTGACTGGATCCAGTGGGAACACAAGAATTTGGAGCTCTATGCCATGCGAAAATCTCCCGTTAGGGTCTGGGGAGAGGTAATTAGCCTTGCATGCTGTCAGGTGGATCTGCCCAAAATACGTGTCCAGACCAAGCAAGGTGGAGGCAGGACATGTTTACTCCTCTTCGGAGCATGCTGGCATGTTCGGATTCCAGCCTGGCCTGGAAAAGGGACAATACTTGTGGGGAGTAGTTTATGTGGAGTCCCCTCGCTCCATGTCAGGGTCCCTTCACAAGATACCTGATGCCTCCTGTGTTGTGCAGAGAGGGTTCATGCTCTTCTCTGACACTGAAATGTTTCTCTAAAGACAACATCCTCTTCCTATTGACTCTAGAGGAACATAGTCTTCATTAAGCTAAATTTAGCCTTTGAATAACACCGAAGAAGCTGTATTTTTTCCATGCTTTCTTGGCTTGCTACAGCTGTTTCTAGGGATTCTGATGTCATGCACAGTATTTACTGTAAACGCTCAGCTAGCTCTCAAAATACTGCTTGTAATTTTAAATGCGGGATCACAGGATAGTGATGTCATACTTGATATATTTTATTTTTGTACCACATTGAATACTTCCACTGCACAAATTCTTGAAGAGATTTTAAAACTTGCTGTGCTACCTGGCTGTGTTTATGTGGTTACGAAATGAACTTTGAAATCGTTTCAGACAAACATTCATTGGTTATTTTGAAGGAACCTTGCATCAGTTATAAAAAGACAAGAGAGAGGTGCAGACTGTGCTGGAATCCCAAACACTATTATTTAGGATGTGACATTATTTAAGTATTTTTTTGAGTATGCAAGCTGTCCATACCACTGTGTGGTTTGCCTGCTGTAACTAGGCTTTTTGATTTATTGTTGATGTTTAAGCCTATTATGTTTTGGTTTATTTCCCTTTTTCTTCAGGATGACTTTGCTGTGGTGTTTTGTTTATCACAGCTGGAAAAGGGCAGGAAGGGGGAAATCCGTCCACTGTGCTGAGCATGCCACAGAGAGTTGGTTCTCCTTCCAGGGATTGTACTGGAAGCTCCATAGTGCCAGGATATAGGACAGAGTGTTTTTTGTAGGTCACAAAGAAGAATGCTCTATTGATTGATAAATTCCAGTAGGGCTGGTCTGTTCTCTAATTTTGTCATGTGCAACAAAAGCAGGAAGAATGTGAATTTTCTGTGTAAAAGTGATGTGGTTGTCTAAGATGAAAACTGAAAACAGTAAGGTTTTAGCATGCTTTGAAGAAGTGAAATGACTATAGTTGGTTCTGATTAGCCACTTGCTTGAAACGGAGTGATTTGTTACGAAATATTCATCATGTGGTTAAGACAGTAATAGGTTGGTTGCAAAGATTTCATCCCCTTGTTTTGTGCTTTTTTCAAATCACGATAGCATTTCAGGGTAAAACAGTAGCAAAAAACATAAAATAATTACTTTTATTGTTTGAACTTTTTTCTTTCAGTTGGCACTTGCAGTTAACTGCCTGCCAAATAAACTAGCAGCAAGTACAGTTTCCTGAGTTAATAAACTGGTAATTGAAGCTTCCAAATAACAGTTGCCTGTTTTGATCTTGATTGAGCAGTTAATAAATTGTTACCTAGTAGATGTGCACTTTCTGTGTTTTGGGTTTCTTTTCCTGCCACCTTCCCTAATAACGTTCATGGAAAGTATTATTCGGTTTGATTCTGGCAGTCTGTACTGGGGCCTGATCCTAATGTTCAGGATATGCTGTGAGTACAAATGGGAGAGACTCTAAAAGAAAGTAATAAATGGAGATTTCAGTTGATTGTTATCAGACCTGGAGGTTTGGGAGAAGATCCAAAGACACAAACACAAACAGAGCTAGAATTTATTACAACCTTGAAGGTGAATATAACTTGAGAAAATATAGGGAAGAAATGTGAGCTAGAGGAAATACTATGAATGGAGGCTGCTGTGTTTGGAAGGGAGAAAAGTGATTTTTAGCAGCCAAAATTTTTATTGAAACAGGTTGTGGTACTAGGTGTTCATCAGGAGAGTGTTATGTTCTGAATGAGAAATTAGGTACTGTAAGCAAGAATTGAATGGAGTAAGAAGGCATGTGATTGAAATGGAGAGAAAGTTTTCAAAAAATAATACAAACAAAAACCTCACAAACCAAAACCAAGAAACTCTTGAGTGACAGGAAGAACAATATTGACATGTTGAACAGTGGGAGAAGGATGAGGATTGGCCATGCTAATATTTGTAGCTTTTGCTAGAAGACAGAAACTATTAATGTAGGGAATACTAAGGCATTTTGGGGGAACATGATCTGTTTTGTTGAAAGAAATAGCACACCACTAGAACTGCAGTGATATCCCCATCCAGCAGAAACTTCTGCATAATTCTGGAAGGGAATAATTAGTTCTCAGAAAGCTGCCAGGGACACAACTCAAATGTACAGTGCATGAACACTGATCTGATTCAGTAGCTGTTGCCTATTGTCTTCAGCTATCAATTTATTCATATGTCAGCCTACTTTTGCATGCTTGATTAAAAAGTCACATGTGCATGTCTATCTAGTTTTGTTTGTTTTATTGGTATGGTTAGTTACACACTACAGATGTCAGTTTACCCCAAATAAGTGGAATACTTCTTTCCTAGGGAGGAAATTGATTCCAAACACTGTTGAAGATAATTGGGAGCAAATCTTAAAAACTATGGGGGAATTCACAGATAATGCAACTTGCAAATCTTTAAAATTTGAAAAGAACTCCCAAGAACTCATGTCAATCCCATGAATTACTTCAAAGAATACTTGCTATCTTTTTTCTCTAAACCAGGTGGAGAACAACTTGGTTTATGATCATGCATGTGAATTTTAGCATTATGAAATACTTTCAAGGCTTTCACTTCAAGAGTTACATGATAAATGTTCCTTGTCTGAAACCTTAGGTTGTTTTTCTTTATTTAATACCTGATCAGTGTAGAAAGTTTATATTGATTCCCCACACTTCCCAAAGTAGAAGACATTATTTGGAAGCCCACTGACTCTTCAAGTCTTGGTTCTAATGTATGTCAGAGGCCCAGCTGTATAGTAGTAGAAAGGACATGAAGCTTTCAGGTAAAAACTAGGAAAAAGCCTTCTGAGTGGTAAAAAAACAAGTAAGGCCCTACAAGAGGTTGCCTGGCATGGTTAAGGAATTTCCAGGTTTGGATACATCTGAGAGCAAAGTTGACAAAAGATCAACTGTGTAATTGGAGTTGATCTGGACTTAGTATTTGGGGAAGGACTGTATGCAACTAGATGGACTTTGGGAATATATTGGTCTTAAGGAATGCTTGCACTTCCTCATTTTATTGTCTCTGCTACTCTTTTCTGACCTTTGAAGATCTGTAGAGAAGGGGATGTGGAGGGAGATGGGCTTCTTTTTTGTATATACCTTGGGAATGCTGTTTTAACAAGAAGGTAGACTTCCTATCTGAAAAATCCCTTGCTTGTACTGTTCGCTGTCTTGGCTTGTAGACTTACCAAGATGCCAAGAACATGGCCTCAGTGTAGAAATCAAAGTACTGCTATTAATACAATATTAGTAATTTCTCATATTTTATATTAAGCTAATTCTTTTGTGTCCTTGAGTTTAGTTACTGAAAAGTGGTTAAATGAAGTGCTTATCAGTGCCCACTCATACTGTTGCCACTGATAGGGATATGCTCATTTGTGTTGGAATGTAGCCGTTGAGAGAGATTATCAGTGAAGTGAATGCACTGATGGGATCTTCACTGTCTTCAATTTCAGTTGAAGAAATTTTTTAAAGAGGATGAAGTTTGAATGTTTCGTATGTGAAGTTCTCTTTATGTTCCAGAAGCACTTGGAGGAAAGGTGTCATGGGAACTCCTGGGGCAGAATCAGCAGTGCTTTCCTGGTCTGCATCCAGTTGGCTTTTTTTTGTACCTGTAAATGGAACAAAAGTTTTAGTGATTAACAGTATCACTCATGGGTAAGACCTTAAATTGAGGAGAGAGATCTGACTTAGATAGTTTAAAGTGATGAAACTGCAGGAAATGCCACACCTGTCCATCTAAGGCCGAGAGACAAGAAAGACCTGTTCTGAAGGGGAGCAAAGAACCTGTCTTGAAAAATAAAGCACAAACAACCCCATCCCCTCCCCCCCCCTAAAAAAACCCAACCCAAACCCAAGGAAAACCAAACTACACTATGTTCAAAGTGCTTTTGACTCCATTTGAGCTGGTTTTAGGACTTCTGTGAGCAGCACTGTGTTCCGTCATGTTCTAAACTGCACTGTGCAATGACATGATAAGATTTGAGCTTTATTAGATTAAAATGCGCAATTACATACTGGTTTTAAGACTTCTTTTTTTGTTCTTGTAATCTAAATAAAACTTTACCATTTTGCACTATGTCATTAGAAATTTGAAGAAGCATTCGTCCATATACTACTGGAATCTTTTACTTCCTGATTTTTGCTTTTGTCACAGAACTCCTTGACGTTACTGAATTGTTTTTTGTTCTGTGGTAGGTATGCTGTTTCTTTAAAGATGAAATTTAAAGGAGAGTTTCAGTTGGCTTGCTTGCTTCTCCGTTTACTTAGTTTAGAGCCTGCATTGATTCTCACCCCACAGAAGTGCAGTGCCCCTTCAGGGCTCTGAATGAAGCAAACCAGGTCCCATCCAGCAGTTCCTGGCAGTGAGGTTGCAGACCAGTCACTAGGCAAGTGTCTCAGTTTCCAGATCTGTGAAGTGAGATTGATGATAACCAGAATAAACACATTTCCAAAGCACAGTTGTGAATATTTTCAAGTGCTTGTAAATTATTTAATGGAAAGTGCTGAAGCAGGATGGAGTTAGGTCTCACTGCTTTTTTTTTTTTTGAGGTTCACTGAAATGAGAAAATCCACTAATGAAACATGAAACTTGCTCGTTTATCAGAGTGACAGAAATGGCAATTGAGTTTAAGTGCAGAGACTGTCATTCTTTCAGTTTTGTATACATACATATAAAAGGAACTGAGGAGAGGTATTGTCTGTAATTCATGAAGTTTGAGACTTACTGCCTCACATCCTTCTCTTCATTACCACTTTTCTCGTGATTATTTGATACTCTAATGAAGTCAGTGTTAGAAGAGCTGTGGGCTTCAGCACAGTGGGCCCTCACCCATGAATGAGCACCATAAGGACTACCAAAATAAAAGTAGCAGTAAAGAGAGATAGGCATTTTACATCTATCTTAGATAATATATCAGCACTACATAGTGTTCCATTCCTATGGGCAGAAATGACAGCGGCACAGGGGTTGGTTTGCTGCCTGTGCAGTGACAGCTGTTTTCTGCACTCTTCCAGCTTCCTCAAAGCAGACAAAATTGTACCTTCATTTGGCAAACGGTTTCCAGTTTGTCTTCTCATTTCCTGATAAGAAACAAGTAAAAATAGTTAAAGGAGAAAATGATTCAGGTAATTTTCAAATAATAGAGGTCCTAAGTATGCTGGGGAGAAGCTTTCTGTAATTAAAGGAGGAAGTGA
Organism: Sclerurus mexicanus; assembly: GCA_013396755.1. NCBI lineage: Eukaryota > Metazoa > Chordata > Aves > Passeriformes > Furnariidae > Sclerurus > Sclerurus mexicanus. The sequence goes on from VWZF01003080.1 coordinate 33,309, forward strand.
TACATGAATCATGAATCACTGCAGATTAGTACAGTTTTGAAAGAAAACCAAACAGACAAACCAGTTTGGTTTTCTCTTTGTTTTACTAAGTTTAGAAGGCAGAAAAGCCAACTGGTGCACAAGTGAAGGTGATCCTTTTTTCCCCTCTTGCAGTAAGAACTGAGGTTTCTCACAGTCTTCAGAGAAATTGTGAGAAAAGCTTTATAGGAAAGTATGAGCAGAATTTTGAGATTGACGCTGATGGTGCTTGTCATGTGAAATGAGGTAGAAAGTGGAGTGGTGATGGAGACAGAGTGGCCCTATGTGAAAATAAGGGTAGTTTTGTACTCAAACTGAGGATCTTGCATACAGAATTCTGTTCCTGTTTTTGTAGCAAGGGCACAGTGAAAGTTAAATAACTGTTCACAATATGTTTTGGCTATTTCACACACACACACAAAATAAATGTGGTCTTTTAATCAGTTTGGAACATGTACTGAACTTTGATGCATATAATCCTCTCTTGAGACAATAATGTGTCTCTATAGAACTACTCATCCTTGCAAATGGTTACCCAGGTGATGTGTGAGTAAGTTATGAAAATGCAGGTTTGTGGCAGCAAGTGAAGAGCTGGCTATACATAGGAACTGCTATTTCTATTTGCTTTCTGCCTTTTCCCTCTAACGTTCTGACACAGAAATCTTTTAATTCTCATCCACTCGGACTTATGGAAGGTAAATTCCTTGAAGTATGCAAGTAGCAAGTTGCTGTTCAAGGGCTAAAGTGTTTGAAGAGTTGCTTAAAAGAGAAAAGAAGGTGGCATGTGTAAGAAGAAAGTTACCAAGCTGGAAGTGAGAAAGTTAACTGGAAAAGGAGAAACAGGAATAAAAGTGAGGAAGTTTTGGTGTTCAGTGTTTGTTTCAGGAATCAGATTTGGAGGAAGATCCAAGGGGGGTTGACAATGAGAGAAATTTACTCCTGAGCTTCCCACCCTCCCTTGGATATGTGAAAGGAAAGGAAAAAATACATAAAGGTGCATATGATTTCAAAGGAGGAACTTCTAGGATTTTCTCTTGTAGTCCATGTACAATACAAGTATCCGTGTGTTGCTGGATCAAAGCGAGTTAAATGTTTGCTGTTTGTTTTCAGATAACTTGAGTCATATTTTGAAAGTGTAGTAACTATCTTGTTTGGTTTTTTGCTAGGGTATCTTCAACCAGTTTCAGTGTAGCAGTGAGAAGGTACTGCCTTCTGATGCCCTGCGCACTGCCCTTGCAAAGACATTTCAGGATGAGCAACGCTTCCAGCTGGGCATCATGGATGATGCTGCTGAATGTTTTGTGAGTATAACTGAGAGATGGTTTATTGGGCACAGATGCAGACCCCCACTACCCAATCTTTCCTTTTATTTTAATCCCCTTTATTTTTTTTCCCCTCCGTTCCTCCTTTACCCAAATTGCAACAGACTTTGCATGTGTGGCCTGGAAAAGTCCACAGAGAGATCCCTAAGCTATTGGTTTGGACATACCAGTATTAACAATTTTTACAGTTACTTTTGTGTGCACTCTCAAGTGTGCCTTAGATGTGAATTGAAAAAAAAATTGCACTACAAGAAAGATCCAGGATTCTAGTTTTAAGGATCACCTCAAAAGGGTGAAAGGACGTTTTGTTTGCCATTCTGAAATCATGTTTTCACAGGAAAATTGTTCAAGGGAAATGGTGCAAAGTCAGAGCTGTTTTGCCTAATAATTGATCTTGACCTGTTTATTGCAGGCCTGTAAACCATCCCGGTAGCCAATTGTGGTAGTGAAAACTGCTGCTGAAAGAGGTGTCAGTAGACTTATGGTACCCACAGATTAATGTTGGGAAAGGTGGGAGGAGAGAATGTCTTGGGAGAAGAACCCCTGAGAACTTTAAAACAGATGGAGTTGTATGAAATAATGTCTAGAAAATGTTCAGTGCTTTTGTTTCATGCAGAATTTACTCTGCCTGTTCATTTAGTAGTTCTCCCTCTTTTTGATAGAATGTAGATTATGTGCCATATTTCAAAGCCCTTGTGGAATGTAGAAGTTGATTTGAGTTACTTTGTATTGATGAGAAGTTAGAGTGAATCCAATGATTTTAAAGCTGTAGAGCTGCTCTGCCTGTTATATTTGGTCAAATCCATTGATGCTTGAGAATTGGACAGAAAAATCATCAGCAGAATCTTCAGCAGTGCTAGCAAATAAAATATACCTGATGTTGCATTTCATATCCGAAGTGGAGGCCATTTTCTTTTATGTTAAAGAAATACTAACTTCTTTGTTTTTGAAGCAACTTTCACAAATGTGCAGGAGCCTTCTGTCTCTGTAAATAACACAACATTATTGCATCTGACATGCTTTTATAATTTGTGTCTTAGTTTTTTCTGCATTTGAAATTATCTAATGCTTTTTTTGCCTTTTCTTCTTTGGCTAGGAAAACCTGTTAATGCGAATTCACTTCCACATTGCAGATGAAACAAAGGAAGATATTTGCACTGCACCACATTGTGTTTCCCATCAGAAGTTTGCAATGACTTTATTTGAACAGGTGAGGTGATAAGTGCTTAATACCAATTGCCAGTTCTCAAGTTTCGTATTTTCATTCCTAAACCAAGCACTGCCTTGGTAAAGAGGTGCACAAGCAGAAGTATTGCTGTGGAAATACCTGTTTAGTCTTGTCAATATATTATGTTTTCTTTCTCTTCAGTGTGTTTGTACCAGCTGTGGTGCCACCTCTGACCCGTTACCTTTCATCCAGATGGTACACTATATTTCCACAACCTCACTCTGGTGAGTTGAGTTTTTCACAAGGAACTTATCCTTTTTTCTCTTTCCTTTTTTCTCCTTTATCCGTACTGGTATTGCAATTTGACCTCTGTGATCACAAGATTAAATGTCTAGAACGTGATTTGTTCAGAGTTGGTGGAGCTTTGATAACTGTGATAAAGAAAGTGAGGATTTAGTGAAGCAAAAGATAGCCATTTAGGCAGGGATCAGTGTGTCTGCTTGTTTATGGTTCTGAATCTTGATAACTGTAGTGGGAAGGACTCATAGATTTTGAAAGACCTTAATGTGTGAGCAAATGATTTAAGAAGACAGTAAGAAAATGAAAAAACAATTATGTTGTAAAGGACCTTTGGACAACTACTGCATCCTCCTGTTCAAAGCAGAGCTAGTTTCAAAGCTAAATCAGTCTGCTTGGGATTTTGTGCCGTTGAGTTTTGAAAGCGTTTGAAGGACATGAGTTTCATAACTTCTCTGGGCTGCCTGTTCCAGTTCTTAACAACTCAGTGTGACGCTTTTCTTTCCACATGTCCGGTGAGAATTTCCTTTTTTGCATCTTCTGCCTCTTGTCCTTTCTCTGCTTGCCTCTGTGAAGAGTCTCATTTACATTCCACTTGGCTGCAGTTTTCTGTGGTGTTGCTCCTCAGCCGGTACTGCTGCACTGAGTGTGTTCTGTCCAAGGTGCAAGACTGTGTTTCTTTCCTGAATTTCATGAGGTTCCTGTCACCCCTTTCTTCAAACCTGTCAAGATCCTTCTGAATGGTAGCATTCCCTGTCTGCATATTGACTTCTCCATCCCAGTTTAGTGTTGTCTGTAGACTTGGTGTGGGTGTTTTCCCATTCATCATCGAGGTTGTTAATGAAATTGTTAAATAGCTTCAGCTCCTGAGGAACACAGCTCTAACTGACTGCTGTTTGTTTAGATCCTCTGAGCCTGAAGGTCCAGCTAGGTTTTTCACTGTATTGTGTTCTACCTGTGCAGTCTGCACCTCTCAGTTTGGCCTTAAGAATGTTGTAGATGACTTGTAACCTTGCTAGAGACCAAATGATATTAACTGCTCTTGCCTCCTCAACACAACTCATCATATGATAGAAGATAATCAAGTAGGTCAGGCGTGGTTTGCTCTTGATAAATCCATGCTGGCTGCTCTGACTCAGCTTCTTGTCCTATGTATCCTTGAAGTTCATTTGCAGGGGGATTGATTTTGTCTGTCATCACCCCAGGTGGTGGAGCAAGACTGACCAGCCTGTAGTTCGTCAAATCCTCTTTCTTGGGCAGATATATTGCTCTTGTTTTTTCTATTTACTGGGGAACTGCCCTGGTCACCACGACCTTTCACTAAAGGAGATGGTGCACAGAGCAGTAGCTCTGGCGCTATAGCAGGTGGTTTGACATAAGGCTAGAGGAGAGAAGTCTTCTTTTCGTAGGTGGCTGCTCAGTTAAAAGTTGCTTAAATATGATTGAGGTAGGAGTCTATTATTTGCTTTTTCTTGAAATTTTTGTTGGGATTAGAACTTTGTTTCTTGTCCAGTGTGTGAGACCTGTAGTTACAGAGCCTGAAAAGATGGTCATGAAAACTGCTAGTTGCTCTTCTCATGCAGATGTCTTAAAAGCTACCATTTTACCAGTGTACCAGGAATACTGTAAAGCATTCCCCCTTGTGGCTGCTGCTTGCTGTTCCATGGAGCTGTAGTTTTCCATTAAGTTCAAGTAGATGCTCTATATCAGAATATTAATTGTTAGAAAAATGGGGGAATAATTATGTAAATGGTATTCAGGATTTTATATGAAAATATATGAAATATCACAGTAAAACTTGTCATGCATTATTTTAAAAGCACCCATATATAGTAGTAGATTTATTTACCTCTGAAACCATTTTGAGCTTGAACATGCTTTGAGCACTAGTACTGTGTATGTGTTACCATCTTTCTTTCAACGTGGACAATAAAATAAATTTTGTACTGTGCTATTTTTTCTTTGCAGTTGTATGATTAAGGATGTACTTTACTGTGTTATTTTACTAAGGTTGTGGTTACTGAAGGGAAGCATTTTGAAGCAAGTATTTCATTTTGAAATAAAGTATTTATCAAAATGCTAAAGTTTGCTTTTAAGATGTAAATTTTAACCCAAACTACAATCTGTTTCTGTTTTGAGTTTTATGTGTTTTCTTTATGCAGTATTATCATGGAAGGTGTTGTGACTCATACTTAATGATGTGGGTTTTTTCTGTACTACAGTGTTAAATATAAAAAGTGTTATGTATTTTAAAGTTCCTTAAATGAAATTTAAGTGAAACATATACTGGCTTAATGTGGGTTTGTGGTTTTATTTTATTATTAAACTTTTGTTTTCCATGCTTTCTCTATATGGAAGCAATCAAGCTATTTGTATGCTGGAGAGGCGAGAGAAACCAACTCCAGATATGTTTGGAGAGCTGCTGCAGAACGCCAGCACCATGGGAGACCTGCGGAACTGCCCAGTGAGTACCCTTAGTTTTCTTTGGGTTTGAATTCAGTATCTCGCAGTTACTCTATGAAGGAAGAGAAAAATTAGTGATGATGGGTGCTTCTTTGACTAAACACGATGTTGAGAACAGGAATGGACATAGTGTTTGGATGCAAACTAAACATGAATGTTTCTCAGTGTTAGAAACCGTAAGAACATGTGACGAGGGTGAATAATTTGGAAACACATTGCTCCCAAGGAATGGCCATTCAGTTCATTCCTTTTCAAGCCTGTGTTGCTGCTAGAAGTACCTACACGTGAGAGTTGGCGAGGCCTCCAAGGCTAGCATTACATGAAGCTGCGATCATGCAGTTTCCATCCTGTGATGAATAAGCTTGTCTTAACATTAAACCTCTTATGTACATTTAAATCTTCTACAGTTTCTTACTGTTTTTTTCATTTTTGTCTCCTGTTGATGATTGGAACTGAAATTCTGATTTTCTAGATTGCTGTGGGGAAGAGACGTTTTATGAACTCTTCCCTTATTATAGTGCCAGAAATTATTATATCCAATTGTGAATTTGATCTCTGTAGACAAGAGAGACTATTCTTGCTATGAAAATGTTTGGGTTTTTTCCTGGAATCTTGCAGAGGTACCTCTGTCACCTGTCTCAATGGGAAAAGTGAATGTTGCAAATGAACTGTCATAGTTTTCATCACGTCCTCCCTCTGTTGTGTTGTCCTCTCCCCTACCCCCCGCAAAAGGCAAAAAAAATAAAAATAGTGGTTAAGAGTGAGGGGAGACTGGGCAGTCAATAAACACTGGTAGTTATTTAAAAAGTAAAAAGTGGCAAGAGAAAAGAAAATAGAAAATAAGAAATGTGGAACTCCTGTGGGTTAGTAAAGCACCTCTTGATCTTCCAGCTGCACTTCTCGTATTTATGTCAATACTGACCTAATTATCCTGTCTCAGATGAAATGCTTGAAGTGCCGTGTAGAACCACTCAATTTTAACAGCAAAGCAGCACCTTGAAGGTTTTTCTGACACTGTCATATAAAGCATGGATCTCTGTAAATGCAATTTTCAATCTGAGATTCTGGTCAAAAGGAAGTGAGCTTTCCCTCCAATTCTTAAGAATGTTATTGGGATCCTTCATGTATAGTTGCGTATCTTTTTTTAAATAAGCTTATTTTTGTGCTGTGTGCTTTAATAGTTATCAGTAGTATGAGAAAGAATCAGCAGTGTTCACCCTAAAGCTTGTGAATTCCAGATAGCCTTGATAGCACACCTCATCTATGGCATGAGTAGCTCATACCTTGACACTGAGCAGATCATATCTGCTGTGTTTCACCACCACCTCTTTGGAAGCTGTACTTCTGAAACTCACACTTGTTGGTGCCTTGCCGTGACACTGTAATAAGATAAGGATTATATTCAATGTTTTGTTTAATTTATATCCTCAGAGTAACTGTGGGGAAAAGATCCGTATTCGTCGTGTGCTGATGAACTCTCCCCAGATCATCACCATCGGTTTGGTTTGGGATTCAGACCACTCTGATCTGGCTGAGGATGTGATTCACAGTCTGGGAACTTGCCTTAAGCTGGGAGATGTGAGTTTTTTGTATTTTGACACTACCTATAAAGACAGTGTTTCTCATGGTAGTCTATAGTAGCCAATTGAGAAAAATACGAAGTCTCCACCTTTACCTTTCAATGTCCATATATATAGAAATAGAGGGCAGAACCAAGGATCTGACCTGTCTCTGAATGCCTTAGAAAACCTGTGAACTATATATTTTTGAGTTTCTGAAGTGTCTGAAAATATAAGAATATTTTGAAGTGAAAGGAAATTTTGGATTGCGTTTGTGCTATTTCGATGAAAATACATATGTGGTCTTTCATATTGAAGAACAGAAGTTTAGTTCTTTTGAAGACAAAATGTGGTTGGTAGTATTTGCTTTTTTTTTTTTTAACTTTAGCTCCTCTTTTCATTGAAATGCATTATCGTGACACTTAAGAGTTGTTTGTAACTGAGCAGTCTCAGAGATGGTGGCTGGCACCGTGTGGTTGAGTGACAGACTGAACTAGATAGGATCTAGAGGTTTGTCCTCTGGAGGATTCACTTATTCTGCATTAGCTGGTGCTTTAGAGCTGAATTACTGGTATACCAAACTGCAGCTTTATCCTACTATAGCATTGAGATAGTACATAAAATAATATATATACATAAAATAATATATATATATACACACATATTAAAAAAAAAATGCATTGACCAGTGCACAGTATACCAAAATCAGTGTGAATTGATGGAAATGTGGTTATGAAACATTGTGGTCCTTGCTTAATAAAGCAATAATGCACTAAAAAAATGAGACCTGTGCATTTTAAAATCAAGAAAATTCAATTAAATGGAAAAGATTTTTTCCTGTTTGCTGAATTCTTTTGACCTGTTAATGTCTTCATCTTTTATACGATGCTGTCATAAATTGGCCCTTGCTAAAGTCAGAATAAATGCCAGCTGTTTACTGTCCAAACCCCTTTGTTTCTACAAAGAGGAACGAGTGTTCTGAACAGTATTTGATATAATCAGCAAGCATGAGACAGACAATACAAATTTTTGAAAAATCCTGAAAAAGGTCTTACATCATTTTTCTGAATGTCTTTCAAGAGCAGCCACAGACTCAAAGTCTTAATTCATGAGCATCTGGTGAGTTGGTCAGAGTCTGTTTCTGGTCTGTCTCTGTGTTTGATTGAACATTGCTTGTTCCTTATTTATTGCCTTGTTTTCTCTATCTTTTGAATTGAAAACCTGACACTTCTCTGTAGTACTTTGAGGTGTTTGAACATAAATCAATATGTAAAATTCTGGGCATTTTATTAATTTCTCCTTTCACTTTTCTTACCTCTGTTCTTGAAGCTCTTTTTCAGAGTAACTGATGACAGAGCAAAACATTCAGAGCTCTATTTGGTAGGAATGATCTGTTACTATGGAAAACACTATTCAACCTTCTTCTTCCAAACTAAAATCCGCAAGTGGATGTACTTTGATGATGCTCATGTCAAAGAGGTGAGAAAAAAATGTTTAGGAAAATAATCTGTTAGGAATTTGTTAGCTACTTGCATGTAGATTCATACTGTTTTCTACAGATTTTGAGAAATTTTTCACTGGTTTTCCACTCAGTATCCATAAATTTGTTGCTCCTTTTTTCTCAGCAAGGTGAAGTATTCTCAAAAAGAACATACCAGAAATCTCTGGTATCTATTCTGGTAGCTATTCTTCGTTCTGCTCTGTTGGCTGCCAGTTTTGTTTTTATGCTGTTGTTTGAAAACCTGTAGTTTGCTTGTGCACACAGCTAACATACATTCTTTCCCTCACTGACAGGCAGTAAAGCTATTTATTGTCTGCTTTTGGACTCCTTGCTGGTGTATCTACATGCTAATCTTCCCTAGTGCTTGCTGCCAACAACAAATTTTCTGCTTCTTCTGTTAGTGCTTTTTTTTTAACCTTCACCAAGCATGAGGTCCTCAACGTTACAGATAACAGTGCTGGGATGTTGGCACGCTCTTATTATAGCCCATTAGTTTGTTTGGCATATTTCACACCACTTCTTTTTCCCTTCTAGTCATGCAATCACAAAGATGAGAGAGGGAAATTTTCTTCTGTAGTCATGCCAAACAGAGTCTCAAAGGGAAATAACTCTAGTGCATTTGTTCAGTCACACTTCTCTGCAGGAAAACCTTGCCAAGGATAGGTAATGCAGTGTTTCAGTAGCATACACATGTATGGAGCAAATTTTTGAAAGAGATGTTCAGTGTATCAGGTGAAACCTGTATTAGTACATGGGGAAAATGTTTGAGATTAGTCTAACTTTATGAATTACTGCCTAGCCTGTCACTGCTTGCAGAGGTAACAGCAGAAGTAATCACCCAGTGAAGTATTTAGCTTTGACTTGAGTTTGCTGTCCTGCTGTCTTTTATTCTTCGTTTGTTAACAAATTATTTTTCTTTTCTTTTATGGAAAGTTTGAACATCTCAGAGGATGAAAAGTGTTTTATGGAATAAAAATCTGAAAGAGAAGAATTATTTTTGTAGTTGTATTTTTAGAAGGAACTGTAATTTGTTTAGACATAAGATGGTGAACTTCCTGGTTTGAGTTAGTTTGGTTCAAGAACTTTCTTGGTGAGTCCAGGTCAATGCTGGCTATAGAAGAAGTTAAAGAATGTCAGTGGGCAATCAAACTCTGAAAGAATTACGAGGGAGAAAAAGAGAACTTATTATAGAAAAATTATGACAGAAAGCCTTTCCCCCCCTCCCCCATTGTTATCAATTCAGATTGGTCCAAAATGGAAGGATGTTGTGACAAAGTGCATTAAGGGTCACTATCAGCCTTTGCTGCTGCTCTATGCGGATCCAAGAGGAACCCCAGTGTCAACACAAGATTTGCCCCCTCAGGTGGATTTACAGCAATACAGCAGGACTTGCTATGACAGTGAAGACTCAGGTAAGCAGTCTGGACTATGTGCCTTGTACCTTCATGCCATAGTGCTGCCTCTGAAAAGTTTCTCCTCTTTGAGTGTTACTGCTAGTAGGGGTCCTTATTGCTTGTCAAAGGTGATCAGAAATTCTGAAGAGGATTTCCAGTGTTTCATCTTTGACCCTCTCTCTTGGTCCAAGACTTCGTTGATTTTTTTGGGTAATAATATTTTCCAGAAAAGTTTGGAGAAAGAAACTGGGGTGGGGGGGGAGAGGAAAGGAAGGACCTGGTGTGGATGTAGACAACATCAATAACTGGTGACTCGAGTGATTGAGTTCATAAATTCATCAGCAGTTTTAACAGGGAAGGGACCAAGACCAGAGAAGCAGGAACACAAAAAATTAAAGAAAGCTGCAGAATTAAACTCTGGAGGGAAGTAGTGTCATAGGTGAGTCCTGTTCTATGGTGGTGTAGGGTTGTTGGAAGGGGAAGAAATGACATTTTATTAAAAATAGATGGAATCACTGCAGCTTATCTTCAGCATTTGGTTGGTTTCTATTCAGATAAGCAGCTCAAGAAGTATGAACTGATTTGGGGAAGCTGAAGGGAGAGCGACTGGCAAACGCTTATGCCCACAGATCATGTTTGCTACCTCATTTCTCTGTTTTATGTCAAAAAAGTTCTGCAGCTATAGATATGTAGCTTCAGAGGTTAGAATTTGGTCTGCTCAAGATACCAGTAGTATTCTGAACAGGTTGGTAGTTTCTTGAAGTTCTAGATAGTTTTGGACATTTAGTCACACTGTTGGAGATTGAGGCCTCATTTAAAGAGGAATAAATAAATGAATTCTGAGAAAGATACTCAGTTCCAGCCCAGCTGGGACAAAAATAAACCCGAGATCTATGTTTATATTGTAATGACTTTGCAAAACAAGATTGTAAACATCCAAAAATTGAAACAGAGAATATCCTCAATTAGAGATGGGTTTATAAGTTGCCAAGAGCAGCAAGGTGAGACTAAAACCAGAAATATAACCTTCCTTCCAGGATTTTAGCCCATTTATACAGCTGTTCTATGGTTTTCCTGGCTAATTGCTACCTTTATGCTTCCTGGTCAGTGAATCTGTAGAGAATATCTGCTCTCTTCTTATTTATGTGTTGACATTGTACAAGTAAAGAAATACATATTGAACGCCTCTTAAAATAGTGCGAATAGAGACACCAGTAAGATGACCTTCCTTTCTCACTTGACAAGATGCTTTGCAATTTACAAACCTGTCTTCCTGTTCTGAAGAAGAAAAATGGTGAAGTCTGGAGGAGAGCCTTTAGTGTTTTGTATCAGTTGTGAACTCTTTGTCAAGCTTGGGTCAATATACACTGTAAATTTGTCTTGCTGACCTCCAGGAAATACATAGATAACCCTTCTGCTTGTTGTCTCTGCAGTATCTAATATTGTGTTTTCAAATTACTTCAGGAAGCTGAATACAAAAAGATTTATCTATGAAAAAGTGTTTCCTTTCAGATAAAAGTCGGAAGGCTGTAGTGAGTAACCTGCTCTTTCATTGCAAAAACACTTAGTGAGTCCTCAAGGTTTATTCCAGCAGTCTGTGGTGTTCAGCAGTGATACCAAGTTCTTGAGAGAATTTGTGAGGTATTGTAGGTTGAACTACTAGAAGAATTCTTACCCTCTACGTTTGCCTGTCAAATTGAAGTGAATTATTTTCTAACCTTGTTGATACCTAGACTTTTCTACCCTAACGTACCTTTTTCAGAATGGCCTTTTTGTCTCTAAGTGTAATTACAGCTGGGTTTGCATTCTTCAGTGTTATCAGAAGTCCACAGACCATAATTCTTAAATTAAGAGATTGCTTATTCTTAAGTGGATTACAATACTGTGAATTTGTGTTGATGGCATCTGATAAACGCATCTAATCACATCAAGATTTGAGGCTGCAGATTTTGGAGGAAAGATTGTCAGAACGTGCTGGGGCAAAATCTTGTGAAGCTGAGTGCAAACAGCTCCACTTAATGTTTTTCATTTCCTATTGAATAAGGGCTTTGAATTACAAATTGTTTTCTAGTTCTCAGTTCCGCAGCACTGATTTCTGTTGCCTGTATTCACCCTTCCTTTTGTGACTGTCATCTCTGTTAACAGCTGTATTCTGTATTTATTTCTTTACAACAGCAAGATTTGTAATGAGTAAGGAGGCAGGGGGAGGAAGTTTCAGACTTCAAGAGTTCTAAAGCATCACTAAGTAGGGCATCTACTACAGGACTTGTTCACACAAAAAATGTGAAATGCCTTAAGGCTGAGTGTTTGCACTTAAACCTAAGAATTACTTCCTTCTTTAATTTTTTTCTTCTTTAATTCCTTCACTGAGAAAGGAGTACGAAACTAATATCTGGTATGTTAAGGAATGTATACATCACATAAGTAAAATGACCATCAGTCTTCAAACTGTTTGGATTTTTTTACTTTTATGTACTGAAAGTGGTGGGAGAAGGTTGTCTTTTTCTCTTTTAGTGAGTTCATGAGTTACTGTACTGAAGTTAAATCATGGTGCTTCATTCTTTTCAGCAGGGGATCAATGCTGGCTTCTTGAGAAGGAGCAGGTTACTTTGCTTTAGATAATATTATTTCAGTTAAAAGTTTTTACTAGATAAGCTTTTGATTCATAATAGATGAAACATGTTAATTATTATCAGTTGTGATGTTCTTGTTGTCCTCATTAATATTTTGTACTTGACTAATTTTTTACTTCCCCTGAAGCAGTGTATTTCTTGTCGTAATTGCACTTGGCAATGTTGAAAATTAATGAACAATAATTTCAGTATGGTACTGAATGTGTACTTTTGGTCCAATGGATGTAGTTTAATTTTGCATATTAAAAGGATTTGATCAATTTGGAATTAACAAGGAGAAAGAAAGAAAGGTTTGTAGAAGGACTGACACTCTCTCCCCACTTCAAAAGGAGAGTACCTTCCCCATAAGCTCTGATGTCCTTGAATCTGAGTTTCTCTGTTTGGTACTGCATTTTTATGTTAACTTCTTGTGTAGTTGATTCTGTTTTTTAGCCTTTCTTGACTTCTATAACAGCTGAAAAAGATTGAAATTTGACATTGCTTCCTTCTGCAGGGAGAGAACCTTCCATCTCGAGTGATACCAGGACAGATTCCTCTACAGACAGCTATCCTTATAAACAGGCACACCAGGAGTCTGTGGTCAGTCACTTCTCCTCTGACTCCCAGGGGACGGTCATCTACAATGTGGAGAATGATGCAGCTTCACAAAGCAGCAGGGACACAGGTAGCAGATGCCATTTCATCTGTATGTTCGTTATCATTAGACGAGTGCAGTGGATTCCAGTGGGGGAAAAAATTGTATATACAACCTGTAACAGAATAGTGAACAGTGTTTAGTGCCCTAAATGTTTTTGATTTGTAATGAACCGTTGACATTCACCAAAAAAAAGCGTGATTTAAAGGTCTTGTTGGCTTTTGTAGACTTGTATCTAGCCAGGCAAGCATTTACAGATGTGTTTTTCTGTTATCCACAATACTCTCTGCTCTCTGTTACATAACTGAATTGGAGTCTGTACAGTGCTGCTGTAGGGTTTGGTAAGTGTGTGTGCTACTTATCTACGGGCAGTTACTTCATTTCAGGAGTCGCAGCTGTCTGGGAAAGGCACTGTCATCACCACAATCTCTCATACTTGGGCACTAAGGACTTTCTGTGTAAATGAGTGTCGGTAGTATTTACTGCACCAGGGAGCAGCATAAGGTAACTTCCTGCTTGTGCCATGGAAGCAAGTTTAAGTTGGAATAAGCAATGAGAAGACAATCTGTGTATGTGTTTATTTGGGCAGCTGAGCAGTCTGCCTGAACACTCTTTAGTTGAGAAGAGGTTAACTGGAAGTCTGGAGGCTTAGATCTCCTTTATTATTCAGTGACCCTAGTCAGCCTGTTTCTGCATACAGTAGCTTCTAACACCACTTCTGAAAAAGTAGTGCATAAGTTAAGGTCAGACTTCTAGCATCAGTAATAGGATCTGCTAAGTCTGTTTGAAAAGCTGTTTTGTTGTGCCTTAAATAGATTTTCTAAGACGTGAGAGTTAAATCAGCAGCCATCAGTTGCACCAGAGTGTCAAAACTATCATTCCGCTTTGTCCTTTCAGTTGCAAAATTGTTGCTCTCTTGCATGCATAATTGGTTCATTTGAAACAATCTATGGCACATAAAAAGCTGAAAAAAATTATTTCAAACTTGTTTTATTTAGTATTCTTTGTAGTCCAAGTAACTGTAAGGCATGGGTTGAGATAGCCCAGCAGTCCTTTAATCTTTTAGCAAGTGCTTAATGCTGCAGGTACTAGTTATAGTCTTAGGTAGGGTGTGAGAAAAAAGAGAAAGTTGGAGCAGAGTTTGAGTGATGAGGAAACAAAATGTATGTTTATCTTCAGAGAAAAAAAGAGACAAAATTGAAAATGCTTGTGGCAGATTTTTTGCATACTCTGCAAAAATGGCACAGTTTATTGGATTAGGTTCCTCCCTGCAAAACTTCCTATGCAGAATTCAGCACGGAAGGATAGTAAGGGGGATGGTTGCAAACATGTAAGCATGAAGTTCAGCATGTAACCTTTTGTTCTGTTATTTTTAGTGACTTTGTCCTTTTCTTTTTCTTTCTTCTCCTCTTGATTCTATCCTGTGTTATTCCCTTCAGCTTAGCCCATCTCTCCACCTAAATTCAGTTGTCCTTTTCTTCCCTGATTCAACCTTAGCTGTAGTCAGCCTTTAGCTAGCCACTTGTCTGGGCATTTCCCCTCTTTTTTTACCTATCCAAAACCTTTCCAACTCATACAACTGCTCAGTCATCAAATGCTGATCCGTGGGGCTATAAAGAAGCCGTCCACATTTGACCTATCAACTGAATCATTCTGGGCAAGAGCAGGATTCTTCATTTAATGGCCATTTACTCACTACTCCAGCCCAGAAAATTATGGACCCTATCCCACATCATCCTCCGGGGAAGGACCGCCATTGGGTTGTATGACCTCAGGCTCCTGGGTACTTCAGAATGGGGGCAGAGGAGTGGCTGCATGAGCCCTCTCTTTGCTCCTACCAGCCCGTGCTGCTGAGAAAAATGTGCGTATTTTGGCTGCCCTGTTCATGCAACTGAGATTTCGGGGGGGGAGTAGGGGGTGTTCTGTCTTAACCCGTTTGATTTCATTTTCTTCTCTTACATACTCTTATATGACTCCCACAAAAGCGGTTTTTTTCCTTTGAATATCACTGTTTGCTCATGAAGCCATCCAAACTCTAGAGGATGAGGTATTTGAGTGATACATTTAGCAAGAGAAACCTTTTAAGCATACCATTGGGCACTCAGAAATCCTGGCTTGTTATTTTAGTGTATCTTAAAAGTGAGTGTAAAGTGTTAGCTAATATTCTTGGGAATTTATTTCTTATATTCTTGCATTATGTTGGATTTAGTTTTTGTTTCAGACTGCAAGTAAAGACAACAAAGGCTGTGTCTTGCAGACTTGGATTGTTGGCATCTCCTCCATGGCTATTAAATGTCTGATGACAATGGGACAAAATCTGCACTTTTTGAAAGGAGGAGAAAATATTAATGCAAAGCTATCAGCCTTCATTCTAGAGGGCTAAGCTAGGCTTTAAGCAATCTGTGCAAACCCTAAGCTAGTGCTAGTAGCACTGAATGTCGTCAAACAGCTTCTGTTACGGTAGTGGAAGGACGCTAACTAAGCAATCCCTGTCAGGTTGAAATGTTTAACTAGAAAAGTTGCGCATGCTGAAGTGAAACATAAGCCTCTCCTGTCTTTAGGGGGGACACACTACAGGGTATAATGCTGTTCTTGCAGTCCCAAAAAGATGTATGACAGTCCATGCTGGGAAGGGAAAAAAAATTCCTCCAAAGCACAGACTCGTGTTCAGTCATGTAAATGGTACACATCTTCTCTCCTTACTGCCAATGTCTCTTTTTACTTCCTTAATTTCTTTCCTTTTATGTAGTCTGCTTGTTTTTAAAGAATTTGGCCACAAAATCACCCTCCACTTGGCAAATGAATAGAAAAGCGAGCCTTGGGTAGCTTGCATTTTGTTGTTTGGATTCCTTCCCAGTAATTTATTGTGGTATCTTTGTAGCAATTGTAGTTGCAGCGAATTGTTGAAGGTATAATTTCGTATGTAAAATCTGCTTTAAATGTTGTTAAGTTTTATGTTAATCTCTAGAGAAGGGAGAAAGCTCAGGGGAGCCAGCTGTGTATAGTCTGGGGGTTGTTATTCCACTGTCTCATAATAGGATGATATGAAAGAAAAATCCCTGTGCGAGGGAAAAAAATGTCATATAAAGGCTAGAGAAAAGTCTTCGTAGCTTATTCATAAATTCCCTTCTTACCCTGCATCTCTGCTTGGGACTACTCACGTGAGTAAAGCCATGCGTGTGTTTGTGCTTGCAGGTTTAGGACTGTGAATGTGTGAGAACCATAAAATTAAGAAAAAGCAGTACTGAAAACTTGTGATGTCAAATGTTCTTAATTCATATTTGATGTGAGGAAATGGGGAGTAAATTGTGTGCAAGAGAAAATACTGGCACTCAGACACATAAACTGTAGTAAGGGAATGTTGTGTGCCAGCTGATCCCTGCTCATGGTTTGTGTGTGTGTGCTCTTAGCTTGTGGCAGATGTGAATTAGCTGGCTTAGCCCTTGAGAGCCAAGTGAGGCTTCTTCACTGTAGACTAATGTAACTCAGATTATTTAGTGTTTGCTACAGGCAAAGAGAGTGTAGCTAGTTAGTGCAGAGCAGCTGATGATGTGCAGTGATTTATTATTAGATGGTAAGTGGTTAATGTGTTTGAGTCTTTATTCAGCAGAGTAATGTCAAGTAAGCTGTCCTCAAGAGTTTGATGTTTGTGGTCATTAAAACTGACAGCAGAAAATGGTGTCCTTAGACTACTGGAACACAAGGCAGAGTCAACCTTTTCCTCTCCCTGTGGATAAGTGTCATTAACCAGAGTCCTTGGAAGGGCTCTTTTATGTCCTTAAAAATAGAACATACTCCCGAAGATAAACCCAAAAATATACAGATACAAAAGCTTACCCAAACTTGCCAGTTAGCATTGGAGTGCCTGCAGCTCCTAAGGAGCAATAGTGTCCTGCTGCTCTTAGCACACTGAACACCTGATCTGAAGGCTCTTGTCATCTCTGCTGTGTTCTTCTGTCCTTCCAGGCCACCTGACTGACAGTGAGTGCAATCAGAGGCATGTTTCCAAAAAGGGCTCGCTGGGAGACCGCAAGAGGAGTTCTAGCCGGTCTCGGCGAAAAGGAGATGAGGCTCAGTCATCAGGATACCATAGTGAAGGCAAGAGATGTTATTTTATTTCAAGTATCAGGATCTCTTTCTGAATGTTTTTAACATCCTCAGAGTGTGCATGCATTTCACTTATTTCCCTCCTTGTTCTTCCATCTTTGCTTTTTGGTTGGTTTGTTCTATTTTGTTTGTTTAATTGGGTAATGTTGGTTTTTTATTATTATTTTGTTGTTTTGAATTGCACTTTTCAAAGTCTGCATGCAGATATTCAAGTAGGGCTGCTGGTTTAATGGAAGTTATTTTTGTGGCTTTTGCTGTCTCCATAAACTGCAGGAGAAACCTTGAAGGAGAAACAAGCCCCCAGAACTGCCCCCAAACCATCCAGCAGCACCAGCAGGCTGAGGGAATTTAAAGAGACAGTGAGCAATATGATCCACAGCAGACCACAGCAGATTTCTCAAACCGTTCAGAATTCCCCTCGTGGAGGGAGTAGTGTGGATCAGGCAGAAACACAACCCTTGAAAAGCCTGTCTGCACACTCTCGAGACTGGGAAGTGGAGAGTACCAGTAGTGAGTCTAAATCCAGTTCATCTAGCAGGTACCGGCCAACCTGGAGACCCAAAAGAGAGTCTCTGAATATAGACAGCATCTTCAGTAAAGACAAGAGGAAACATTGTGGCTACACTCAGCTTAGCCCCTTCTCCGAAGAAGCAGGTAAAAGTTTGAGACGAAAGATTTATTTCAGAACATGTGGAAAGTGAAATTTTGAACATGCAGTTTAGGTCAGTGGTGAGTTGTGTCTGTGAAGTCTGGTTTCTGTGGGCATTCATATTGCATGTGTGATAACTTCTCTTTGATTTCTGTGTGCTGTGTTTCTTGTGTAAGGAAATAATAAGGGAAGCATTGCCATTTACCCTGCTTAAGTGGACACAGGGCTATACTGCTGGATGTTTTTTCCTGTGATGCATCATGACATTTTGACATGATGGCTCCAAGTGTGGTGCAAAAGGTACTTTGTGTGTCAGTGCAGAGTTGTTGTTGTGAGGATAAGAGCCTGGCAGCCAGTGATGGTTTTTCTGGGACTGTTTTACACCACAGAAACTATGCAGCCTGTATATAGAAACTTTGTCCTCAGCTTTGGTGGTTTTGGAGCTTGAAAAGAATTGGGAAGCATAAAGGAGTATGTATTGGGAAGGTGAATGGAAGAGAACACAGCTCCAGGGAAGGAAGGGAAGCAAACAAGAATTAAGTGGAGATACTGAAATCTATAAGGAAAAATGAAAAAACCCAAACAAAGTTTTCCTGTCGTCTGTGAACTGAAGTTATAGAAGCCTCAACAAATCAAAAATGGCAAAATAAACAATGTAGAAAAGAGAGCATCTGAAGTAGATATGACCGAGTACTGGAAGTACAGTTGGGTATACTGTAAAATTATCTTGTGCAAATTATTATAGGAAAGAAAGGATTTTCTTTCCAGACTTGATCGTTACATCAGGGCAATATGCTAAGTTATACTAAAGGGGAAAGACTGAAAAATAAATTTGTTGAATAGATTGTTGCTTAATACTGCTAGGAATGCTGTAAAAGTATTGTGGTTTTTTCCGCTTAATATTGCGAGTTCTACACTAAATTAAGGATGGTGGTTCTGGTTTAGCCATTATTGAGAGGCTAACATGTGTGGATGTTTTTGCTGGTATTGAAGCTTGGACTACTGAGCTATATTGTTTTGTCTTGACAGGTAAAGAACTTACTAAGAATGAAGTGAAGGAACACACTGTACATGAAACAAGGTCAAGCCAGTCAAATGTCAGATACAAGCGTGGTGTGCTGGGCCGGGGCACCCAGCACCATAGGGTGGATCAACATCCTCATCTAATACAGAGGATGGAGTCTGGATACGAAAGCAGCGAGCGCAACAGCAACAGCCCAGTTAGTTTGGACATGCCCTTGTCTGAAAGCTCAAGCACCCACAGGTAGATTCCAACAAACTGCATGTTTTGAATGATTGAAGTTTTGATTTAATTTTTGTAGTTACATATGATATAGAACATTTTGCAAAACGGTGCTCCTAGGTTGTGATACAACTGGGACAGGGGACAAATAGGGAAATGGGAACCTTTTCTTGTTGTTATATTGGTAGCTTACTGCTAGAAAAGACATGGGGCTCAGTTGAGCAAGAAATGTTGTCTAAAATGATACATCTGAAATATTTGTACCCTTAGTCCATGGATTAAAAGCTCCATTAAAATAATGAACTCTGTGCTTGTCCTCTGAGTAGCTCATAGTCCTTTTTGCTTCAGTTAAACCACTGTGTCATAGAAGCCTTGTACAAAATGAGACATTGCATCTTGTAAAGAAATTGCTGGTTTGAGACATACTTGCAATATTTGTATGTAAAAACAAATAGGCAGCACATTGTGTTTCTCTTCTTGACTTAGGAAACTTCGGGCAACCACAAACTGACTCTCTTTATGGCCTGAATAGTAGATTTGTAGCTGTAAGAATCCACTGAGAACAGCCCTCAGACCTCAGTTTTAATATGCATTGCATACTCTTATGGAGGAGAATAGAATTATTGATCTCCTTCTTGTTAACATCCTCTTTCCCTGTTTGTCCCCAGATTTTCCTATAGTAGATTTCTTTGAAAATGAAATTTAAATTCAAAATATATTTTGATGTGTGAGTACCAAAAAGATAGATAAAATTTCTCCTGGAGGGATTAGTGAAATTATAAACTGTAATTATGCTCTTCTTGGAGGGACGTTCATATGAAGCGAGCAGGTGCATTTGTTCCTGCCTGGCATAACATCCCAAAGTCTCACAGCAGCAGCATCTTGGAAGTGGAGTCTGCTTCATCACTTGGGAGCTGGACAAACAGCCCACACACCTTTGGCAAGGGTAAGATGCACTTCAGTAGTGGTGGTTATGCAGTGTAAATTGTATTGGAGTTGTTTTTCACTTTCTGGATGTTTAACTTCATAGTGAACTTACAAGGAAAGGGAAGAGAAACATTGAGGAACATAACAGAGTCAGTGGAAAATACCCTTCCACGCATAACGGTGATAACTTTACAGTAGAGTCCTGAAAACAAGCTCGTAATTCTGTAGGGATTTCAAAACTCTCAGAAATGTGAATATTTGTTTACAAGATGTTTGGGCTAAGGCTGAACTTTTCTGCAGATGTACATTCTGCTTATGTATCATCCTGAGCAAGTATTTTATTCCAGAGAACATCTGGGAAGGGAAAGGGAGAAGCAAGGACGCTTTTTGAATAGTGGTAATAGTTGAACTGAGAATGACGACTGATGGATTTCTGCTTGTAGGATATTTGTTTCCTTTTCCTCCCATTTTCATCTGCTTGATGCAATTAGATGAAAAACATCTCACTTGAAATCAATTTTACTTTCAACAGGTAGTGATCTGGCTAATTTAACATAGCATTATTTACAAATAATAATCACAGTAAGAAGCCACAAGATTTCATCATCAGTTTAGGGTTATCTCCTCCAGTGATTCTCTCTGTTCCATATGCTGTTTTCTCGGGTCAGGGTACCCAGGGGTGGGCTCTGCTGCAGGGGAGGTTGAAGCAATACTCTTTTGGGCAGGGTTTGAAAGTAAAATTTAGCAAAAGCAAAATTTATGATCTGCAGTTCTGTGGTCTTTGCTTTGTCAGACCATTATATTCCAGTGCTAATTTTATTCTCCATTAATACTTTGTCTTTTAAGGGATACTCCTAAGAGATTTAACTATCAAAAAGGTTTGGTTTTTTTTTTTTTTATTTTGCAGGTGGAGAGGTATTTGTTCCTTTAAAGAGCGAACTGGATGAATTGCAAGAGGAGGTGGCAAGGAGAGCGCGTGAGCAAGAACTACGCAGAAAAAGAGAAAAGGAAATGGAGGCAGCAATGGGCTTCAATCCCCGTCCCAGCAGGTTCATGGATCTAGATGAACTGCAGAATCAGGGTAACTTTCTGAATGCGGGTATATTTTGCAAGATGGTAGTGCTGAAGTTTTTTGAACGTTTCAACTTAATTTCCTCATGTTAGTATGTGTCTTTCTCTCCACATCCACCCTCTGTTATGATTTTGTACCTTCAGTTAGTCAAATACCATCCATTTCAAACCTGTAGGATGTGAAAAAGGTTGGTATTTTGACCACATTTCTGCTTAAATAAGAGAAAAAGTTCAGAGGAATTTTTAATATATTTGTATCTTTCTATTTTTACAGTGACACATTCTGTTAATAGTATCAATATCTAGATTTAGGTATAAGGTTTAACCAACATCTTGGAATGAGCAGGGCTCTTTGTACCTTTCAGGCACCTCAGCTCCACCCATAGCATAGCTTGTTTATATAAATCATTGTTTCTGTTTGATTTTGGTAGCTTTACAGCCCTAAGCAATTCTGCTTGTTCCTGCCTTTGTGCTTTCCAGTCTTTCTCCCTGCCCAGCTGTGCAGCACAGGCATGGGGACAAGTAATCTGGCAGTTTTAAGATGGAACTAACTGAAAATCGAAGCTGGGCTTAGGTTGCATATCTCTCCTAAGGAAAAAGAATTGGAAAAAATAATTTAAAAGTCAAATACCAAGTTTGATTGTCTTTTCATGACTTCTGGCAGGAGATGGCAGCAGAAGAGGTTTAATTGGAAGGATGGAGCTGCAGCAGAGGGAACATGACAGGATTCACATGTAGTACCTTTGTTTTAGCCATAAATCTCCATCAGCCAGTAAGACGGGTCAGAGAGAAGGTGGGATAAAGTGTACTAACCCAGTCAAGAGTGAACCCTGAAGCCTGCTGGATCACTTAAATGGGGGTCCTTGGTGGGTCAGCAGAGCCAAGAAAGATGTAGTGAACACCTGGGCTCTAGTCCAACAAATGCGCGATCAGGGCAATCCCACTATGGCCTCCCGTGTTGCCAGGCCTCCTGGCATCCCCAGGCTACTTCGTCCAACCTGATGTAGATAAGAGTTGAGGTGCTGGTGTGCTGCTGCAATGACAGAGAGGAAGGAGAGGGGCAGCCCACAGCAATGCCAGCTCTGGACATAATTCTGAGCATGCTCTGCAGCCTTACAGCCACGCCAGCTGCTTGGCAGCCAGAATGGCACTGTGTCAATGGCAGCTGAAAAGTGTGATCCCTGTGAGAATGTCTGGCTGTGGGAATGTTCTTAAAATTTTTGCTGACCATCAGGGGTTTTTTTTACAGTCCTCCTATGACCTGCTGGTAGCCAGGTGAAAAATTGTGATGTACCAGGGTAAATGGTTCTATTTTTTTATTAGTGTAGTGTTTGCTTTTGCAATATAAATGCTAATGATGTAAAAATTGAAAAGTAAACCTCTATTGCTGAGCTTGAGGATGTTGTTCTCTGCTTCTCCTGCCCCCAAAAAATAGCATGTTTTCCAATACATTATCCCTCTTTGATCTCTTGTATTAATTGGTAGAAACAAACTTACTTAGCTTTTTTTTTGTTAAAAAGAACGTAAAACAGACTAGTATGTAATCAAAAAGAATTTAGTAGAATGTTTGAGGAGTTTAGAAGCACTGACTTGAGATCTGGGAATGTCTTTGTTTATTCAAGTATTTCTCCACCCCAGTCAGAGATATAATGCTTAACATTAACAGACTTCTTGACTGCCTTGAAGGCTTGCTTGTATGCAGAACACCAGAACACTTGTGATTCATGTTCCCCTCAAGTAAACTGCTAAATTCATGCAAAGAAAGCTAACTTTAGTATTCTGGCCTTAATTACAAGCCTCAGTTGCCTTGATTTTGAAATTGAATGTGCTGCTTGATTAACTCACTGCTCTAACAAGTCTTGCTTCTCTCTCCAGTACTAGCTCTTCATGCGAGTTCTTTGGGGTTATGGTATAAGTTTGTATTTACATCTGTGCACATGGGTGATGGAGAGCAGGTCAGGCCCACAGCATGTCATTGTCTACCACAATGTCAGAGTGGTATTCTGTTAAAAAAATGTCACCCCTGAACAAAGCAAAAAGTCAAGTTTTGTTTTCTGTTTTCCTCTAATTCAAACGTGTGTGTTTTAGTGCATAACTCACATAATGCATAATAGGTGACACCAGATAGTTTGGCCGTTTCTTCCTCTCTCAACTGGATGTTCTGATGCCAGGACGCAGTTTCTTTTTTGTGTCCATGGATGATGTATCCTTCTCTTCTCCAACACTTTTCTAAATGGTTGCAAAAAGAGTTCTTCACAGTTACCCCTTCCTTCTCAGCCTCTTACACCTGTGTTTTTCAAGCTGCGAGACTGCTGAGTTTTTGTATTCTCTATATCTCAGCACTTGAGTGTATGCACTGAACGTGCTTCTAGAAGTATTTCATGCAGGCATTTACACTCATAAGCAAGTCTGAGTTTTCATCTCCAGACATGTCAGTTTCAGTTTGTTTCCATTTTGTACAGAAGTAATTGGATATCTGAAGAAGATACAGATGATTTTTGTCAGGAAACCTAATGTGCAGAGGAAAAGCCCTGACCTCCTGTGTATTTTTTTACTGGTATGTTTTGCTTTAGATTTCATTCTAAATTTAGAATAATTCCTGCTTCACAGAAGTCATTTGAACTGACTCTACTAAATCTATACTGTATTTTATACTGATTTAGGGTGCTGAAAATCATAGAATAAGCCAGTACAACTCTCTCAACTAAAGTAAATTTGAGGGGGGAACATCAGTTTCATGTTTACTCTGTGGATGGCAAGGATATCAGGGTGCTTAAGATGTACTTCTGCTTAGGGAAAGTTAGGTGGTGCAGTCTGGGATACGTGCAGCCTCTGCAAGACTCCGTGCGTGGAAGAACTTGACGATCACAAATGGGATGAGGGTAAGTGAGGGTTCTGCAATGAATGAAACCAAAATGAAGGGTGCTGCCCGTTACAGGAAGGAGTGATGGCTTTGAGAAGTCGGTGCAGGAGGCAGACTCAATCTTTGAAGAGTCACTGAATCAGGAGCAGAAGGGGGACTGTGCTGCAGCTTTGGCTCTCTGTAACGAAGCTATATGTAAGTAACTTTAACCGCCTGAGCTATTGCGCTTTTGACAGTTTACTAGTATCATAGAATGGAGTCTGAAGCATTGAATCCATTAAACGGTCAGGTAGTAACGGGGATACAGATGGTCTTTAGGAACATGCAGGTAGAATTTTTCATTTTTATAAGCATTCCCATTTGGGGGTTTTAGTCCTATTCCTCTTCATCTCTGTTTTTTCATGTTTGCATTCCTTTTGTTGTTCTCTCCAGTGCTAAAGTAGTAACAGCACTAGGGTGCTGATATGCCCTTCTTGGTGCTAAACTGTATGTTTCAGCAAGCACCTAGTAGGTAACTCCCCTTGCCACTTGGTCCTCACAATTTTTGTCTGTCATCAGGCCAAATTGCAAAGGCCATTAAGCTCTGCTTTATCTCATGGAGGGGTGTAGCATAGGAAGAAAGTAGTATCCCACTCTTGAGTCCTCTGGGTTAGCAGAAATTAACTATGCTGAACTTGAACTTTCATGAAGAAAAAAGCATTAGGACATTGAAGTGCTTAAATGCATTGTGACCTTTGAGAATGTGTGCTATGTGACTTCATTTTATTTTTGGTGTTTTTCCATTATGACTGGCTGGCTGTCTCACCTCATGCTCCCCTCTGTCTGTATAGAATGGCTGCAGACAGGGTGGGTAGCTCCTGTGCATTTGCATTTAGAAATTGGCTTTTATGGACTGCAAAACAAAGAGTGCAGTGTACAGCTTTTGTGAAAGCTCTATTAGCTTCCATTCCAGCAAGGAATATGCTGAATCTCAAATCCCAGCTGGGTATTCCTGCACATAAAGGGAGTCCCAGATACAGAGGATATGGGAGAAGAGTAGATGACAGAATAAAGCATCAATGTGGTAGGGTTGGAAAGAGCCTGTGAGAAGGGGATGAGCAGTTGGGTAAAACAAGTATTTTTTATTTTTAATTTTATTTTTGTTTTGTTTCAATTAATGTGTTTGTACACCTGGCTATGCTGAATGTGCATTAATGGAAACAGTAGCATCCTTGTGAATTCTTTTATTGGCAGTGTTTGCATGATCTATGTTTTATGTTCCTGCTGCATCTTTTTTTTCTTTTCTTTTTCAATTTTATTCCTTTTTTCTGTTTGTTTTCTGCTATGTTTTCTTTTGCATTTTAGCTAAACTAAGACTTGCCATGCATGATGCCAGCGCTAGCACTCACAGCAGAGCCCTAGTCGATAAGAAGCTGCAAATCAGTATCCGAAAAGCCCGGAGCCTCCAGGATCGCATGCAGCACCAACAGCCATCGCAGCCGCTGCCGCCGCCAACCTGCCACCCACCGCAGGGCGGCACCGTGGCCCAGTGTACAAGGTAGTCCAAGCACATCACCTAGACCCAGATCTGAGCTGCATCTATGAGCAGTGCAGTCTGGAAAACAATAGCCAACTATGTATGCTCCCCTGGATAGTCCACGTCCTGCTGTGTTACACCCTATTCTTTTCTTCTCTAGGTTAAATCCTACTATAAGGCAGTCAACTATCCCATTTTCCCCTTCATCACCCTCCTTCCCCTAGTCTTGACAGAATAGTTCAATGTGCATGTGTTCAAAACATGATCTGTGACAGAGAATTGTAGCAGTCAGTGCCTAGCAGCAATGATGTCTTATGCACCAAGGGAAAAAATACAACAGACAATAACCTGGTTAAAAAAGTGGGGATGTGTTAGGGTGAAATATGACTGTTTATAATCAGGAGCAGTTTCAGGACTCAGTCAGTAAAAGGGTGTACTACAGTAAACATCTTGCTTACTTTTATGTTGGGGACAGCAGCCAGTGTGTTTAGTGCTCTGTAGTTTGAAAACTGTCAAGTACACTGATCTTTTCTTTCTAGTCCACTTCTCTAGTGGTGCACTGGTACAACTCTTGGATCCAGATCCTGATTCTGCCACCTTGACTACTCTACCATTCTTCATTTTCTTTCTGTGCTTTCCAGCATCCTGTAGCCCAGTTTACCAGTCCTCCTCAGTGTCTCTTCATGATTCTTTCTTCCATACTGACTTTAACTGTAGCATAATTAACTCACTGCTGTAGTTGATCCTTTCTTCCTACCCTCTCTACCATGCAGCTTAATCCTTCATTCTTCCCATGCCATTCCCTCCTGACATTAGACCATCCCTATCCAATTTCTAGGCTGTTTCTTGAAGTGTTACTTATCTTCCCTCTCTCCTTTATTACATGTTGTATTATCAGAAGCTTGAATGAAATGTCAAGTGAGAATCCTTTTTCTGTTCCTTTTTGTAAAATGCCACATACAGCTATGTACAAAACCAGTTACTTTGCATACCTGCTAGGCTGTAGTTCATAATGTTCTTTTCCTGCAGTACTTGAATTACATATAATGAAGGCTGATCTTTTTTGTCAGTCAGGGGTCCATTATATCCTCTTTTACAGGAGAAATGCAGAGCCCAAATTTTCCATTTTGCAGATTCTGAGAAAATGAAGGAAAGGAACTTTCTAAACTAATTTTGGTAGTGCTAAACTTGCTTACTGCTGCTCTGTGAAAAGAGCATTACTTTGCCAAGTGTTGTATCCAACTAGGTGTTAATATTGCAGTCAATGAAAAGAAACCCTATTCATAGCCAGAGTTCTCTGTCTTTGATGTAAATAACATTTTAGACAGTGTGAAGTTTGCAATTACTCTCAGCAAGGTTGTTCTGGTACACATATCAACTAGGTCTTCATGGTAACTTTTATTCTGTGCATCTCAAGGGGGAAACAAGGCAGTGATCTTACAGTTGCCTTAAGTTTTCTGTTGGAGCTGTTTGTAGCCTGTCGCTTTCTCACAGGCACATGGACTTGGTACAGTGTTTTCTGTCTGTATATTAAAATGCCAACTCAATGCAGAAAAGTGCCAAGGATATGACCTAAGGATATAATTGTACTGGTACATAAAAGAATGAAAATTATTTTCTAGAAGTATGCTTAGAATACAAATTATTACAAAATAAGTCATATATTTAGCTTGAACTCTGTTTAATGTTTTGGATAAAACAGATCATATGAGAGAGAAATTTCAACCCTTTCCTTCCATCTGTCTAGTCATTCTTCATGAAGTTGCCTGGAGAGAGGGAGACCTTACATAAATATTGTCATTTCAGTTTGTGTTCAAATCACAAACATGTCCAAAGTATTTTACAAAAATATCTGAGATATTACTGTTGAAAACAGTTGTTTTATTTTGTATAAATGCTATTTTTACTATTCTTACAGTTATCCCTACCTACATGCTCCTTTTCCAGGTTGAAGTGCCTAAGGTGCTGTGCAGAAACACTTTATATAGAGCCTAACTGTAGCAAAGTACTCTTTAAAATATGAAATGGATCATATTTTTATAGCTAGAGTAGGAAATCAAAGTTAAAAGCAAAGGAATAACATGTATATAGCTACTGAATTACTGCAAAGTCTTCATCAGAGTACAGTGAACAAAGCAAAGTGTTGAGGTCTGTGCCACCTATTGCACGTTCTGTACCCTTGGAATAACCGTAAGCAATGACTACTGCTAATCATTTACTCTTCTGTGTGTTTTAGTGAACAGACTGGCCCGCTCCAAGTACTGCTGAGCCAGGAGGTACCACTGGAACCCAACAAAGAAGTGGAATTTGGGTCCAGTTCTTTCTTCCACCCACCTGCTTCCCGCCATGAATTGCACTCATCATTATATCCAGAGTCTTCCTCCTTGCCCCCTCCTGAAAGCAATCCATCCAACAGGATCTCTCCAAATTTCCAGTCTGCTTCTGCTGATTTTCATGACCGAGTTCCCTCTTTTCCTTATAGGCAAGGGTTGGCAGAGAGGTCTGCAAGAACTGAGAATGATGCCCACAATAGTGGGGTATTTGCTGACACCACAGCCACAGGGCCAAAGGACTGTAGGGAATGCTGCAGTAGCAGCAAGTTAGAAGAGGTTCATAACGTAACGCCTATTCTCTCACCTCAGTACAAACCCAAGGCTAACACAGTAAACTCTGGGTCTTTGCCTACACTGTTTCCCTGTCCACATCCTCCACAAGCAGCATCTCCTGCAAAGGACAGCCAGCACAGTCCTTGTTCCAAACTTGCAAGCTCTCCAGTGTGGCCCAGCATTGATCATTTAGGGGCCTCTCATGCAATGACCCCTGCAACTTCATCCGCTGCACAGCAGTGCTCCTCGGATCCTTTGCAGAAAGCAAATAAGTACTCCAGAGCAAACAGCCATGAGATTTTATTACCCTCACAGGGTGAACATGGCACAGCAGAAGGTTGCAAATCTGAGGCTTTTAGTACAAAGGGACATGTTCGCTCCTTGGCAGAGCAGTTTCAGAAAATGCATGCAGTCTCCCAGAGAAAAGGTACTCATGAAAAAGGCTGGATTGCTGCAGTGTGTCAGGATGAGAAGTCTCCAAAGTTAACACAAAAATCTTTCATCAACCCTTCATCCTCTGGTTACAGACAGCTAATCCATCAAAACCAAGAAAGCAAAAAGCAGTCTTCTGAAAAATTACACTCAACTGTGGATATTAGGGATGGGGTAGTTTCTTTGAAGGGTTTTAGTGCCCAACATGTTGCTTCTAAGAGTATTTGTTCCCACAGTGAAGAACTGTGTAGAAGAGGTGGACAGAATATAGCAGACCCTGCACCCTACGTGGAAAGGCACTGTCATGATGGAGGAATGAAAAAGGTGGATGATGGAGCTACTAGTAGCATGGTTGCCTCTATACCTGTGGACCGTTGGGTGAATGATGTTACTAGGTATTACAGTTCTCAGAAGGCTAATAAGAATACTGAATGGCTTCCTGTACCTGGGAGGAGTCCACTCCTTTCTGATCAGAGAGCAGTTGGAGATGACTTGAGCAGGATCCCAATACATCTGCATCCACAGTGGAATCAAGACACAGAACAGGAGCTCTCAGAACTGGAATCCCTCTATCAGACTAGTCTGCAGGCATCTCAGGCCACTAGGCCTTTCTTGGGAAGACAGGACAGTGCTAGGTATCCAATTGACCAATCAGGTAAGAATGATGCAGCTGTTTTTCTTGATTGACCTGCCTGTGTACCCTACTATAGGTGAAGATACGTTTTTCCAGTCGATAGAGTTAAATGGGCATTAATTTGTGCACAGATGCAGAAAAATTCAGGTTGTACACCCTGGAAACAGTCCAGCTAACTAGACAAAGCAGTGTGATAACACTGCCTGGGGAGGCTGCAGAGTAGCTGTTGGTCTTGGCAAATGGAGAGCAACATCTGTTAAGATAACATGGAAACAGCAAAATTCAGCAGCCTGACATAAGCAGCTAGCTCCCTACTTAAAAACAGGATCAATTATTTCTGAGTCCTGCATCACCTGGAACTATCAAACTGTTTCTATGTGTGAAGTTAATGCTTTCCACATATGCAAATATTAACTGATTGTATTGGATTTGAGAATTTCGTCTGTACCTGGTTCAGGGGAACATCTTTTAAAACTGTTTCAGATACATGAGTTGAACCTGTGTTTTGCTAAGGACTACCTGCTTTAAGTTCTGAAAAATTACTTGTGAAAGCAGCACTGCATATACATGACCTGCACTAAGACCCGTAAGACTCTGTGGATCAGTTGGTGCTGAAAGAAAATGAACAGATTCTGTTGCTGAGGTCATCCAGCTGTTGTTAGAGACATTCAATTAGAGTCTGAGGACAGCAGTCTGTTTCCACTTAAGCTGATCTAATCTGCCTGAGATAGAGCAACCTTGTTTCTTCTGTGCTTAGCACAAGTGAAGCAAATTTCTTTATAATCTGTGTCATAGCCTTAAAGCTACAAATTTTCTGGTTCAGTACAAAGCAACCTGAAATTGGATGGCTGGGTACCAAAGTGATACAGTTTTAGCTATAGATGTATGATATATATTACAATGCATATACAAGACAGGTTTTTGCCCTGCACCCATGGAGGTGGAGCCGCCCTCATTCCTGACTATGACAGGCCTGGCCTTGACCAGAGTGAGTACCGCAGTGAACTCTTGGGCAGGTTTTTGTTCAACAGCTCGAGTTTTCTCTGGAACTCTCTTGCCTTGCAGGCCACTCACAGACCATTTGAGACATTAAAATGTGGCCATTTCCCATTTGTTGTCCTTACAGTTTTCTTTCAGAGTTAGGCAGGATCTGATCTCACAACTTTGCAGGTGGTCTCTTGCATGGGCTTGAGTTAAAAGGTCTTACAGGTTCCTACTCATTGACTTGTTGTGGAAGTTCTTTCTGGAAATCACCAGGATAAAGCCTAGTTGATTTAGTGTTAGCTGGAGCTTCAGAGTCCTGTCATCAAATGCTACATTCCTTAAGCTCATTTTTCTTGCCTATTTTCCCACTACATACATGAGGCATGTGAATAAGGATATTATTCTGAAGTGAAATGTTTGTTTGAGATCTTTACTTCTGGTTTGTGGTGACATTCAGTTGTTTCTTCCTGAGTTCTGAAAATTCTGTATTAAACCAAAAAGATTGAACCAATGCATCTGCTGGGATGAACTGGATGAAACCCACCTGAATTAGGTCTGTGACAGCTCTTTGTTGCTTTTACCTTGGATTACCTATTCATTTGCAAATGCTGTTAAAGTTTTCTGATCTGTATCAACTGGTTTTGTCAGACCTTTACATTCAGAATCATGGTGAAAACGCCTCTGGTTCATTAGTGGAGCTTTCCAGCAGAGTTAAAGCAGAGACCTGCTCCTCCAAATGCACCACCTCAATGAAGAAAAGGTGCTGTTATCAGCACATCACCTTTCTTCCTTTTAAAAGAGAATCCCTGTGACAGTCTTTATTAGGCTCTTGATCTGCCTGTCTATTCCGTAAGAAATTTTAGGATTGTAATTGGTTGATGGGGATGGCACTGCAGTGAAGTAATTGTAGCAATAGTAGTTAAAAATAACACTTTTAACTATTTAATGAGAACAACAAATGGCTGAGAAACTGTAGCGGTGGGTGGGAACAAGCAGGTGACTCTGTGGGGAACCTAAAGCTGACTTGTTTATCCCAAGTAACTTTGGGTAACTTCCTTCTGGTAGATGATTTTCTGTCCCTTTAGGCCCCCTAAACAATCTCACCTCTGTATCAAACAAGTGCTGGTGTGCAGTTAAATAATTAACTGCTCTCCAGAAGCCTGCTAGAGGGCAAGTGAAGCAGGCATAATATCCTGATAGACTGTCTCTCCTTGAAATTTTGGGAGTTAAAGATCCTTGGAACATTAATACATAAGCTGACTTCTTGTTCTGTCTGTATATTCTGTCTGTCTTTGCTGGAGTCAGACCTGAGATAGTCAGAAATCTGTCTTAACATGCAGTCAGGCATTGAATTTAACCACAGTGTTTTCCTTCCCGGTCTCAGTGACCCTGAATGTGAGGAAGCTGCCTGCTACAGGTGGCATGGGTCTCTCGAAAACCCCGACAGCAGAGATCGAGCGCAGCCTGTGTGGATCCACTGTCTCTTCTGTCTCCAAGGTAACGTGTTGTTACTTAAGATGTACTGGACAGGGAAGGGCTTGGCCTGTGCAAGAAGGAATTTACAGTGGGAAAGGTGAAATACATTATGCTGAAGGTATTGGGGTCATTGATACTAATGTTAGAATTTTAAGTGCAGCATAGCTCAGGGTTAATTAGCTAAAATACAAGTGACTCATGCTCCATGCATACAGTCAAATCATCTAAATTCTGACTTGGAGGAACACATCCCTGAAAACTGTAAGAGCTACTCTCCTTGAACGTACTGACATGAAGTCCCTTGCATCACAGCTTATGATAACTGCTTCGTGATGTTATGACTTGCAGGGGCACAGGCTTTTTTTTATTTTTTAACTGTGTCATTATATATTTTTAAAGTGGGGGATAATTTGTTATTTGCTACAGTTGGTAGTTGTTCACTTGGGCATGGGAAAGGATTCTTTTTCTTCTTTTTTGGCAAGGGAGAAACTGTTTAACTGGTGCCTGTATATGGAGACATGAAAGTATTTTCAAGGGGAAATGGCATTTCCTGTAATATTTCCGTACTCAATACAGGGTTTAAATGGTCCTCCTTTTAAAGAACAAAGGAAAAGGGAATAAACATTTCCCTTCCTAGCATAAGACTAACAAGCTTCTAGGGCTCATCAAATAATCCTAGATATGTTTGTTAGTTTGTTTGTTATGAGAAGACTGTAGTACTTTATTATAAGTGTCTCTCAGCTGCAGCCATGATTCTCTCTCCAGGGACAGTGCCTTGTAGCAGCAGTCAGTCCTCTAGGTAAATTTATCATGGTAGAAACGTTGTGTTCTGGCTTTAGATATTTATAAAAGAATGAATCTCACTTAAGACAAATGGGTCTGTTTGGACCTAGGGATTAGAAATATTATTCCTTATAGTCTTTCTTCCATTAGTAAATATACACTGATTGATTTGTCTAAGTTGTTAGGGTAGTACCTGAATGAAGGATTTCAAAAACAAAAGGTCATGGAATATCCTTGAAGTATACTCATTAGATTTCTATCCATCCCTTCCCTAAATTATTATACAAAATTGATATTGTGGAGAGCCTTTTCTGAAATGTGTGATATTGTCTGCAGGTCACATATACCCAAGAACATAGCAGAGAACCCGAAGAAGAGGAAATATACAGTGCAGAGAATTTCCGTCGCATTGCTCGCAGTCTCAGTGGGACAGTGATCTCAAACAGAGAAGAGACTTTGGTCTCTTCTCACAGTTTTGTAAGTAGAATGATGTGCATCTTTTCAAAGAGCCATCATCTGTGTGTAGAGTTGCTGTTTTCTCTGTCTGCATTTAGCAGTTAAGAAACAAGACAGCAGACAACTGAATAATAAGCCACGATGAAAGCCTGTCTTTTTTGTTCTCCCTTTGGAAGAAGAACCAACTTTTATTTAAGTAGCAAAGCCATCTTCTTCAGCTGTCATTGCAGAGTAGTAGCTACTGCAAATGGTAGCTAACATTACTTACCAGTGTACAAAAACATCAGTATAAACATGTTTTTTTTCAGTTGACTTAAAGTTTATTTTCAGGAAAGCTTTTCATACACTATAATCTAAAAACAAAAACACCAATAGCGATGTGAAAGTTTCAGCTCTCTTGTGGGTGTATTCAGCAAGTAGCATTTTTAGACAGTAGAAGTAAGCATTAAAGGGGAGACAGTTCAAGACTTGGTACATAAAATGCAGGCATCCAGGAAGTAACTGAAAATAAGGAGATTGTTATTGTCTTCCCTATTGACGGTTTTACCTTGCATCTAAGACTACTTAACAGAGAGGACAAAAGAAGAATCAGAGTGTTTAGCAACATAGCTGGATATAATGTGACATCTTGGCTTGGACTGATTTTTTTGCAAACTGTATTTAAGTTTTATTTATTTATTTCTATTAACTGCAGTAATAAGTGTAGAAGAGTCTCAGTTGCAAAATCAGTTCCTTAAACTGGTTGGTCCAGTTGCATCTTTCTGCTGTGTATCATGAGCTAAGAATAGGTCAACTTCTGAGTGTTTGCTCCCCAGTATGCTTTAGTTAAGGGCCTTAACACATACTTGGAGGTGCTGCCAGAAGCAATTTAAAGCTTCTAGGTGTCCAAGACCCACCCTCTCTGCTGGAGGTTTTTATCCCTGCCAACACAAGCAGCCAGTGGGATGGCTGGCTGTTATTATTCTTCAAGGTAGGCACTCTGATGTTTTATTACTGTGCCATTCAGCCATCCCTGCTTTTTGGGGTAGATACTTCCTAACAGTGAAATGGTACACAGGTTAGTATCTTCAGCTGCAACAGGTAAATCTGTTGATAGTCTGGAATCAGAGGTTTCAGAAAAGCCTGCTAGAAAATAGGAAGAAAGGATCATCAATATTCTCTTTATTTCATGGCTTGTATAGCTTGCTAGTTCCAATGCTGACTGGCCTGTCATTGCTTTGTGGATTCAATTTGTGAATCAAACCTCCAGAAGTGGTTTGTGTTTGTTTTGGCTTTTTCTCTTTGGTACAACTCCAGTCAAATAATCCTAAGTACCCCACCACTGCAGTAAGAGCCTTACTGGATTGATGCAGTTTTATTTGTCTGTCTTTCTCACACACAAATGCATGTTTTTCTTCTGGTGACCCATCCCTTTTTTTCCTTGGATCAACACCGTCTTTGCTTGATTCAACCCAACTCAGTGTTTACTCATCATTTTATGTTCTTCTCCTTTCTCATTTTATAAAAGGAAGCACCAAATATGAGGAAAATGCCAGTGGACACCAACCACCGTTCTTCCAGCTCCACTTCCCTTCCTTTCCCCCATGATCCTCCTGTATTTCCCTTTGATCCCCAGCACAATCCACACCAGGTGCAACACCCACCCCATGATGTACTGATGCCCAGCATGGTGGGCAAGGCACCTAAACTGTCAGGTAATCACAGGACTTTTCATCCTTCTTCATGATCAGAAATATTGCTGAAATACAGCTTCTCAGTTCTTGTCTTTCATAATGGAGTTCCATCATCTGCCTGAATGCTTCCAGAAATCTGGAAGGACAAATCATGTTTCTTCTCTGCCCTTTGGAGTTATTCTGTGGTTCTATGCTAAGGGTGCATAACTAAATCCAATAATCTTTAGGGAAACATCATGATGAATTTATATAAAATTACATTACTATTTGAACTAAGTATTTTCTTTAGTGTAAAAGCAGTAAGACCCACCACCTTGTTGCCATGTATGAGAGTACTTCCACAAGCTACTCATTTCCACAAATCACATGTGTATTTGTACCAGTAGAAATAACTAATTCCTGCATGAGAATTTATTTTCCCTGTGACAGCATCAAAACCAGTTCAGTCTACCAGCCTTAAAGTATTTTGTTAGGCTCCTCCACCATGATACAAGGGGCTAGTAAAGAAATCTGAAGTCTGTGACAGCAGCTGTGGTAGGATAAGGAGGAAGTGCAGTGAGGAAAATGAACGCTAGAAAGGGTACAGCTAGCTTTTATTCAAATTGCATGTCAACCAGTAACTCGATATACTGGTCATTTTGTTGTTCTTCTGTCACCTGCTGGCCACTGCTGGAAGTTCTGAGAGGATGAAACGAAAATATCACTAAGCAAACCTTTTTTTTTTTTTTNAGGAGATCAGAAAAACATCATCCAGAAACTTTTGGTTGTGCCTGACAGGGGTGAAGCTTTCCAAGGTGAAGACTACCCAGGTGTGGGACTGAGCTATGGGAGTCTCCCTTGTGCACCCAAAGGCACCCTCTCCCAGGGGCAAAAGCCTCTTGTTAATCCACATTTAGGAGGTGGAGCATCAAGTGTCTCTGGCCGTTGGCTGAACACAACTTACCCTGCCAGGCAAACAGCCACATTACCAGATAAACGAACACTGCTCTGGGGGAAACATGCTGGTCAGCCAGGCAAGAATTTACAGGAAGGCTTCCTCCAGCAGCCTTTACAACATCAAATGCATGAATCTTACACCACTGGTTGCAGGCTACCAGCCAGCACAGACTACAGCACTTTAAGAATACCACGTGAGCCTTCTTGGGATTCCGGTGCCTCTCAAGGTTGCCCTGTACCCCCTTCTTGTGTTAAGGCCCCGGGTCCAAGGAGAGTTGATATGCCCCCAGAAGAAGACTGGCGACAGAACAGCTACACCCCTCAGCCTGGCAGAAGGCGAATGCTGCCAGTGCATCTGATGGATGGGACTTTTTCTTCTACTTCAGAGGCACACAGAAATACGCTGACTCGAGCAGCAGCAGCTGCTGACACCATGCAAAATAATGGCTGGTGAAATCCTCTCCACTTCATGTGCAGTAATAACCAGCTCTGTGAATGGACTGTAGCTGCTGCTGCCAGAGCATGGATTGCATGTAGGCAGGAAACTCTTTCAGTCAGTGGCTGTGCCAGTTTTGTCTTAATATGTAGCTATACAGTCTGTGGAAACTAATTGCACTGTATATCGTTTCTGACACTGCTGAACTGCTGTCTGGGTGGGGAATCTTAGGTATTCTAGTCCTGGCCTCTCCTAGCCAGCAAGTGCTGTAGGAATGGCTTCAGGGGTATTGGTTTACGGGTAAGTTCAGAAGTGTGCACCTGTTTCGAAGGAAGACAGCAACTAACAAAAGAACATTTTTAAGGACTCTTTTTCATGAAATGTAGCTTTGGTAAATCCTTCACATAAAAACTCCAGTGCTTTTATTTTCTTCTCCTTCCTCTTCTCCTGTTCCTTCCTAGTGAGAAAGAAACTGACCCACCTTCCAGGTACCGGTAAATCTGTACTTGGCAGGTGGCAGTTAGTAAAGGACAGTTAGTAAAGCAAACCTAGTTTTCAGTGTGCTGAGATCTCATGCTGAGATCTCAAGTGTAGTTGCTGCAGAGGAAGTGGCAGAGAGACACTGTTCATCAGGAAAACCAAATTTCCCCCACTTCCTTAAGGCAGGCTAACAATGCTTCAAGCAGAAAAGACTTTTAATGCTGCACGCTTAATTACACCAAGGTAAACACAGATTAAGTTTAACTATTTTAGTGTCAAACATACTTGCTTTTGTAAGTATTTTTCAAATAAATCTAAGAAAATAGTTCTATTTACTTGTCTGCCTGTGAGCTTTCTTTACTACTGACCTTTACTCATCAGTTGTCGTGAACCTTCTGCTTTATTTTCTTACACATGAACAAACATGAGTAAATTGTTTATTCTAGGTTCATTAACGAAGTTTAGGTATGTCCTCCACTCTAACTCTTTATGACATAATTTTGAATCTTGACTTGATGTGTTTCATTACTATTCAGCACTTAGCATCTGTTATGAAGAGAAATTTAAATAACAGCATCCTTCTAAACGGCTTTTGAGACTTCTTGTTTGAGGGAAAAGTACAGAACATATGCAGATAGAGGAATCACTGCAAATGCTTGCCGTAGTGAGCAGTGTCATTGTAATCACACTTGTGGCCCTGCTCCCGCAAACACTTTCGGGTGTGGTGGTCACAGGGCGCTTAAAATCAGGGAGGGCTGTGTTGTCTGCTCAGCCTGGGACAGTCCCTTCAGGGAGCAGGGCAGGAGCCCGCGGGAGGGCTGCCCGGCCCTCTAGTGCACGGTATGCCACTGCTACACTCCCTGGGGCTTTTCACTCATTTGGAGCTTTCCACGTGAACGCTGGAGGGCATTTCAGCAGAGTTTCTTCTTTCTAAGACTTCCTGTTGTGTCTGTTACTGTTACAAATCTGTGCACCAAGCTGTAGGGAGCCAACCTTACCACCGAGCAGGAGACCAGGGTCTCAGACCCGCCCCCCGGGCTGTGGAGAGCCCAC